>JAKZJZ010000358.1:0-52993 GCA_022702705.1 Papilionanthe hookeriana x Papilionanthe teres | reverse complement strand
GAAATTCGTTAACTTTTCCTGTTATTATTTCTTCTGAACTGAGTAAAGATCAAGAAGAAAAATAACTAGGTGTATTAAAGAATTATAAGAAAGCTTTTGGTTGGACTATTGCTGATATAAGAGGAATAAGCCCTTCCATTTGCATGCATAGAATTTTAGTGGAAGAAAATTTTAAACCTACTATAGAATCACAAAGAAGATTAAATCCTATCATGAAAGAGGTTGTTAAAAAAGAAATTATTAAGTGTTTAGATGCTGGTATTATTTATCCTATTTCGGATAGTCAATGGGTAAGTCATATTCATTGTGTTTCGAAGAAAGGAGGTGTAACTGTCATTGTTAATGATAAAAATGAACTTATTCCTACAAGACAAGTTACTGGATGGCGAATTTGTATTGACTATAGGAAATTAAATAAAGCCACTAGAAAGGATCATTTTCCTTTACCTTTCTTGGATCAAATGCTCAATAAATTAACTGTACACTCATATTTCTTTTTTCTGGATGGATATTCTAGTTATCATCAATTACTTATTGCTCCTGAGGACCAATAAAAGACAACTTTTACAAGTCCTTATGGAACATTTACTTTTAGAAGAATGCCTTTTGATTTATGTAATGCGCCTGCAACTTTTCAAAGATGTATGATGTCAATATTTTGTGATTTGATTGTCAAAGGAATTGAAATATTCATGGACGATTTTTCAGTCTTTGGAACTTCTTTTGAATATTGTTTGGAAAACATAGCCAAAGTTCTGAAAAGATGCGAAGAAATAAATTTAGTTCTTAACTGGGCAAAATGTCAATTCATGGTCACAGAAGGCATTGTACTTGGACACAAAGTATCACGAAAAGGGATGAAAGTAGATCAAGCAAAAATGAAAATTATTGCTGAATTGCAACCACCTACTACTGTTACTGATGTGATAAGTTTTCTAGGTCATGTTGGATTTTATAGAAGATATATAAAGGATTTTTCTAAAATTGCTAAACCTCTTTGTCATTGTCGGCATATTTTAGGTTGTGTGTTTTAAAAGGGGGTCGCCTAACAGAAGTTGTCGGCGAATTTAAATTTTAAATTTGATTTAAATATATATATAATTTAGAAAGTAGTATTTGGCTTTGAAAATAATTTTTAAATTTGAAAGTTTTAAGATATGAGATTAAACCGATCTCACATCCCAAATAGTTTATATAAACGAGCACCGCACCACAAACCGTGTATCTATCCCTAAGGATAGACACACCGCTCGATGGTGGGGCTCGATCAAATAAACCGAAGTTTTGTGACATCCGTTTGGTCCGCGAACCAATTTTATAAGCCGACAAATTCCCCGCTTAATATGAAAGTATCAAACGGGGTTTATATTACTCAGGTTCTTTAAAATTCCCTATAAGGGCAAGCCCCTATAGTTAATTACATCTTAAGTGACGGGAATCACCTAAGAAAACTCTCGATAATAATCAATAACTCGCTTTCAAGAATTTCAAAGTTTAAGGTTTTCAAAGATTGGATTTTAGAATTTCGATAGGGAATGGATCAAATTTTGGAACATTTTGTTTTGTGAATCCAAAGGAAGAAAGGTAGGAGAAATCACAGATTCGAAGTGAACTTCGGTAATTTCCCGACTATCTTATCGTTTGGCTTGAGTTTAGGAAAGTCCTAATACTTATTTAAATGTTTTGATCTTGCCAATTTTAATTAATTAGGGCTTATATTTGTATGATAAAATCAAACAAATAGCATCTAGAAGATGTGAGGGTTTGTTGTCGTATCGGACGACTACCTCGGAATCCTAAGACCGGTTAGGGCTTAATTTGCATAAAATGATTATGCAAGTGCCTAACGAAAAGGTTGAGGATTTATGTTGCACTAGTGCAAACTACCTCGAAGTCCTATGGCTTGGTTATTTAATTCTAGGAAAGTTTCGTTGAAATAGGTTCAAGTTTTCGTTGACGACGATGGCCGTGCTCGCCCACCATGCTCCAAGGTCCTTGCTCGTTGCGAGAGGTTTAGTTTTAGAAATCATAAATCAGGGGATGAGAAAAGTGTTTTGGTTTAGAGAAAATCTTAATTCCCAAGTGTTTTTTACGTTTTAATTAAAACAAATCTTAAAGTTGATTATAACGACACCGGTTAAGATCCCACGGTTCCATCCTTCCGGCATCATTATTTTTATCGGATTCACTTAGTCCAGATGAATTTGCTAAACTCAACCGAATGAGTTCCACACTTTCATTTAGACCGTGGGAAATCCCGTTAGCAACACGTAGGTTACATCATCCAAGGTATTCCCGATCATCCAACAGGACGTTTTAATTTAGTTGTAATTGTAGTTTTGTGTTCTGTTTGTGATTAAATTTTGAGTTGTTTTATATTTTGAAATGTTGTGGCGGTGAATTTTATTTTGCAATGACTTTTAACTTAGTTTTGGTTTCGGTTTAGGGACTATCCTAAAGGTGTGGGTTTTCGTACAACGGTTATTTTATCATGCAAGAAAAGTAAAGTGCATCCGCAATAAAGTAAATTGCAGGGAAGTAAATTGCAAGAGAGCAAATTGCAATAAAAAAATAAAAGCGTACCTGGAGGGTCTTCCCGTCATCCCAAGCTGCACTTAAAACACAATTAGAATATTTAAACAAGTTCCTAGGTAAAGCTAGGGGAAAGGTTATGGTTTTCTACCAAATTCCTAATCCTATAGCTAGTCATCTCCTATGACGTCTAGGTTCTTTGTGTTTTTGTTTGAAGACGATTTTCATCATCGAAGGACAATTAAATCCAATTGTTCTTATAAATATCCTATCATATTGAGGAAGTGCTTAAGAAGAATCTTAAACATCTTTTCAATATTTCTAGGATTGTTTTAAGTACAAATGAATTTAATTATATAAATGAATCAATCGTCCGAGGTTTTCAAGTTTTGTTAACTTGCCCAGGTGAATTAAGACATTTGAATATCTTATGAGTGAAGTAGCACTTCATTTAATGTTTCATTTAGGAGTTATAATAATCAAAGCTTTCGAGGGTAAATTAGTATTCAAATGATTTGATTTAAGTTAAAGGGTTTAAATTTGGAATAGTGTTCAAGTTGTTTTATATTTAATTTCCTTTATGTCTTAGGTGATGTTATATTTAATTTAATTTAATTTAATTGAGTTTTAATTTAACTTAATTTAATTTAATTTGATTTGATGTTTAATTAATTTGATTTGATTTAATTTAATTTAATTATTTAATTTAATTTAAATTAATTTAATTTAATTTAATTTAATTGTTTAAATTAATTTAATTTAATTATTTAATTTAATTTAATTTAATTTAATTTAATTTAATTTAATTGTTTAATTTAATTTAATTTAATTTAAATTTAATTTAATTTAATTTAATTTAATTTAATTGATTTAATTTAATTTTAATTTAATTTAATTTAATCCAATTTAATTTACTTAATTTAATTTAATTTTTAATTTAGTTTTATCTTTAATTTTAATTGAAATTTTTGAAAGAGTTTAATAATTTAATTTTAGTTTAATGATTAAGTCTTTTAATATTTTGAATTTGAATTATCATTTTAATTAAGAGTTGAATATTAATGAGATGATTAATTTAGGGATTTTTAAATTAAAGAATAAATCTCTTCCTAATAAATATCCCTTATTTTAATAATTCCAATTTTATTATTCTTCCAAATTTAATCTATTATTTAATTAAAGTTTAATCATTTTTTAAAAATTGTTTAATGAGTTTCTACCCTTTAATTATTTAAATTTCAATCATCCAAATCAGATTAAGATCAAATATTTTACTTGTTAATTTTATTAAACCTAAAGTTTTAATAAAGGGTTAAAAGTTTAATTACCATTTTACCCCTTAAGCTTAATAATTTCATAACTCACTAAATTGAACTTAAATGAACTTGAAGTTTTTATGTGACTTCACTCATATGTCAATAAAGACATGAGAGGAGAAAATGTGATCTTTCTGTATTTAATTTATTTATATAATTATTTTTGGTGGAAAATAGAGATTTTCAAGGAAAATTTGATAACATGACCAAAGGAAAATTTCTGTCCTTAAGAAAATTAAGGGACATTCCTAATGACCAGAGAAGCACTTGGACCAATTTTGGTGATTTTTTGAATTATATTATTTTTATTATAATTATTTTGAGTTTTGGAGTGTTAATTAATTTAAAAATAAAATAAATGTTGAAAAGTGGATTTTATATTTTTCAAAAATCTCTCTGATATCAAGGAAACCAGAGAAACAAATTTTGCAATTTTCTGATTTTTCTATGATTTATTATAATTATTTTAGTGAAAATGCTAGAAAATACATTTTTTTTTTAATTTTAAAATTACCCTAGGGCTTTAAAATTCAATATCTCACTAAATAGACCTAGGAAAAATGTGGGATTTGCTCCTAAGTGATTAAAATTCAAAATGTGACATTTTGGTGAATTTTATTATTTTTGTGATTTTTATTATTTTTTTTATTTTTTAATTATTAAAAGTATTAAAATATTATTAAAAATCAACTTTTTTAGAAAATTGAAATTTTAATTTTCTTAGGTTCCCCTGATATCAAAGAGGCTCCAAAACCAATTTGGTGAATTTTTGAAAAGTATTTTAAAAGTTATGAATTTTTAAATTTTAAAATGGCTAAGTGACTTAATCAACCCAATTAGTGGGGCTAACCAAGTCCAATTGACCTCAAATTTTTATGGTGGATTCCTCTGATCCTAAAGGTCAGTGGAGAATTGATTTCAAGTCAATTTGATACCTGGTTAACTCTAATTAATTAAAGACCTATTTTGGGTGTTTAAGTCAATTAGGGTTGTTTTGAATGAACTAAGTCAAAACCTATTTCTCCTAGGGTTCTCTCGGTCATAAGGAACATCACCAAATTTTCCTAGAATTTATTTCACAACATGCTATTTACTGGAATTAAAATACTCAAAACAGTGACTCGAACTTGAAAAATCAAGAACTCTTCATAGGGATGGCCTCCGACTTTGGAAAATTCAGGGAATGTTCCCAAATTCAGAGGCTTCAAAAGCCCTATAGTCTCATGCCATGGTGAATTGTATGCATGCATGGAGAATTAAAACAATGCAGAGAGTAAATAAATTATAAAAAATAAAATACTTGATGAAATTAAATGATTTCTTTTCCACATTATTCTCCTCCGTTCACCGAGCAAGAGGGTATTTTTATTTTATTTTTATGATTTTCCTACACGGAGATATGAATTTTTGAAGTTTAGGGAATTAAATAAATAAGAAAATACCCTAATTTTCTATTTATCCACGCGGCGCCGGCGCATCCTCGGCGCTCCGAAAGGCCACGCGGCGCGCTCCCATTCGACGCCGCCACTCGAGTCGGCAGCCCGGGCCCCGCGGTTCTCGCACCGTTTCTCGGTCCGACGCCATCCGAGCCGTTCGTCCGCGCGTGTATTGAATGGACGGCATCCGTTCATCGTCCCCAAGTGTTCTCACCCGAGAGCCGTCCACACTAAATCCATAAGATCTCACTCGATTCTCGATGGATTTTTACGTTCTTATACTCACATGGATTCGTCTTGAAGAGACGAACGCATCTATACGGTTAACATGCATTGAAACTAAGGCATTTGAAATAGAGAATCTTCGAAGCTCGGGATGAAGAGTTAGCTCATACCTTGGCTCGGAGAAGTGTGGCTTCAATCCGAGAGTTGTTGCACCTTCGATTGGGTCCTAGCAAGCTCCGGATGGAGTCTCCCGGTCGCAGTGAATTGTCCGGATATGATTTCGACCAAGCCCGATCACAAAGCTTGGAGGTCGGAGCAACCGGGTGGTCCGGAGATGGGGCTTTTGCTGGTGAACACCTTCCCTCGGTCCGGTGAAGGTGTAGAGCCAATCAATTTGAGAATTGGCTCACCGTGGAGAAGTGTCCCGGTTTTGGGTGGAATTTCGACTACGAAATCGAGCTTTCGGAGGAGAAATGGCAGGGGAATTCCACTGGGGATCAAGTGCTCTAAGGGTGGAGAAGGGTCTGGAACAATTTTGGCAGAGTTTTGGCAAGGTTTGTGCTTAGCTGCCTTCATGGCCGAGAGGGGTGGAGTTTAAATAGGAGAGGGTGGAAGGCCTCTCAGGGGGAGTTAGGGCTTGGGATCGAGCTGCTGCGGTGAGGAGAAGATCGGCCATGGTAGCCACTTGGGATGGGGCGGCTCGGCAAGTGAGAATTTCAATGTTGGCTCACATGTGAGCTCTCGGCCATGGTGTTTTCCGGCGGTCCGGTGGCCGGCCGGCTGAGCAATGGTCACCATCTTGGTCGGGTGGGTCGAGGCTGGGGTTTAGTGTAGACAATTGGCAAATGCCATGTGTAAAGGCTTTGATTCAAAGTGGAATGGGGGCATGGCTAAATTTGAACCTAAATGGGTCAACCCACCCATTTGGGCTAGGTGCACCACCCAAGGCCTGGTTTTGGCTGAGGGAAAAGTGATTTGGCTCAGCATAATCTGTAGGGTCAAGTCACCATCCAAGCACAATTAGGCTTAAGCATGGTTTAGTGGAATCATGGAAGTGGTTAATCACCTTTAGGAATTAAGGAAAGAGCCTCCTCCTTTTGCCCAAAATGGCATGGTGACATGTAAAGAGGCTCTCATGGCTTGCATATGGCTTGTGCATGGCTCCATGGCTCCATTTGGCTTGGGAAAAGGTTTGGTCAATTTCATAAAAAAGGATTTTAAGGATTTTGGATAATTTGGTGGAAATTTGGATGAAGCTTCATTTAGAATTATTTGATGATTGGTTTAGGACTTAGGGATGATTTTAATTGAAAATATGATGAGGGGAAATGTCATATGGGCTTTGGAAGAATTTTTTTTTGGGGTTTTGGATTTGGTGGAAGTGCGTTTTTTTTTTAAAATGATTTAAGGAATGAGCCCTTAAGTTTAAAAATGAATTTATGGATGGGAATTTTGTAAAGAGGTTGGGCCAAATAATTGTTGGGTTTAGCTCATGGATGTGTCATGAGTGATTTGAAACAAATTGGGGGTGATTTGGATTTGAATTGGGTTGAATTTGGGTTAGGTTTGGGTTTAGGTCGAAAAATGAGCCTTTTGACCTTGGATTGAGTTTGAGTGGGACTTGGGTTCAAATTTTGGGCAAATCATGTTAGGGTTTTGTTTTTGGGAATGTTAAGGAAGATTTAGAAAAGATTTGAGGTTAATTGGAGTTGAATTGGGTGAGTTTGGGTTAAGTTTGGGTCATGGGTCCAAATTTGGGCTTTAAGGCCAAAAGTGAGATTGGATCCAAATGTCAATCAAATTGGACTTGGATTTGGTCTAAATTGGTATTGGGAATGTTGAATTGAAGTTTAGAATTGAATTGGACCAAAATTGGGGTCAATTGGGTAGGTTTGGTTTGACATTGGGTTCACTTAGGGTTAAAATGGGTCAATTTGGGGGTTTTGACAAAAGTAGGGTAAATTGACAAAATTGGCCCATGGTGTAGTTGGACAAAATGAAATTGGGAATATTTAGGATTTTCTGGAATTTTCTGGGAATTTTCTGAATTTTTGGATTTTTAGGCCAAGAAGGGTATTTTGGGTATTTGGAGGGTATTGAGAGGTATTTTTGGAATTTTTGGTATTTTTGGGTATGGATGATCAATTTGAGTGATGTGGAGATGTTTGAGATTGATTTTGGAAAATTTTGGGTAATTTGGAAATTTTGCGAAAATTTGGGTAATTTCGAGGGTTTTGGGTAGGTTTAGTAGGTGTAGGGTCTCGGGGTCAAAAATTGAAAATTTGGGAAATTGGAGATTGGGTGAATTTAGGTGGAAAGAAATCATTTTGGTTGAGCCATGAAACCATTTCAAGCCCATATGAGCCATGAAAGGACTCATTCGAGGCATTCATTATGTTGTTCCTAACCCTCTTGCCGAGGGCTTAGGGGTTAAGGACCATCCATGTGAATCACCCACATGAGTCGGGAGGTTAAGTTGGGTATCGGTGTGGTTTTAGGAAGTGTGTGGAAATGTAGTGTGTAAGTGTAATGTAAGTCGGCCCCTCATCGGACCGGGCCACCTGGGGTAGTCTAAGGCCAAAGAGTCCTATAGGAACTCATCCTTTAAACTTCCACATTTGATTTCAACCCTCTAGGTGATTAGGGTTCTATAGTCGAATTTGTGGAGTTTGCGGGGAGTTTAGAAGTGGTTTGAATTTCTAAAAGGCGGGTCCCAATTCTAGTCCTCTAAGATAGTCAAAGGAAAAGCCTAAGGCTAGATCCTAAGCACTAAAAAGAAGAAGGGAAGACCTCATCAAAAATGAGGTCAACAAATGGACCCCTAATAGGTGTGGTGAGCTGACGGAGCACACCGCGCGTATTGGTGTTGACCGAAGCGATCAATAAAACCAACACAGATGTCCAAGTGACGAACTTAGGACGAAGTAGAAGAGTTTCGGCTGGGAGTGTCAAGTATATCTCCGGAACCGGAGATTCTCGAACTCTCGCCGGGGAAAGGAAAAGGCGGTGAATCCCAAATCACATGATCGCGGGGAATTCCGATTTAGATTTTATTTTGTTTCAATTTATGTTTTGATGTGTGAGTTTAAATTTTAGTTTGGGGTTTCAATTTAGATTGAAGTTTGTCAAAATTTATTTGAAGGGATTTGATTTGAAATGAAAATTGGGATTTTGAGGTTTTAGATGTAACATCTCCAACCTCGAAAGAAAATTGAATTGATTAGATTGAATCGTTGCAATGAGAAGATATCTCAGAGTAATGCGGTGTTGGATGTAAAATCCTTAACCTCAAGAGTTTGAATTTGATTTGATGTATTTCATTGCGATAGGGAAAAGATCCTAAAGAAATGCGATCTCGGATGTAAAATCCTCGACCCAAAAGGTTGAATTTGATGTATTTCGAGTGCAATAGGAAAGAATCCTAAAGCGATGCGAGTCTTGGATGTAAAATCCTCGACCCAAAAGTTTGAATTTTGATGTATTTCAAGTGCAATAGGAAAAGAATCCTAAAGCGAATGCGATCTTGGATGTAAAATCCTCGACCTAAAAGGTTGAATTTGATGTACTTCAGTGCAATAGGAAAGAATCCTAAAGCAGTGCAGTCTTGGATATAAAATCCTCGACCCAAAAGGTTTGAATTTGATGTATTTCAGTGCAATAGGAAAGAATCCTAAAGCAGTGCAGTCTTGGATATAAAATCCTCGACCCAAAATTTTGAATTTGATGTACTTCAGTGCAATAGGAAAGAATCCTAAAGCAGTGTAGTCTTGGATGTAAAATCCTCGACCCAAAAGTTTGAATTTGAAGTACTTCGAGTGCAATAGGAAAGAATCCTAAGCGATGTAGTCTTGGATGTAAAATCCTCGACCCAAAAGTTTGAATTTGATGTACTTCGAGTGCAATAGGAAAAGAATCCTAAAACGATGCGGTCTTGGATGTAAAATCCTCGACCCAAAAGAGTTTGATTTTGATGTACTTCGAGTGCAATAGGAAAGAATCCTAAAGCGAGTGCGATCTTGGATATAAAATCCTCGACCCAAAAGGTTGAATTTGATGTACTTCAGTGCAATAGGAAAAGAATCCTAAAGCAGTGCAGTCTTGGATGTAAAATCCTCGACCCAAAAGTTTGAATTTGAGATTTGGAAGGATGAGTTTGAACTCGATTGAAATTTGATTTAAGATTTGATTTGAAATTTGGAAGATCAAATTTGAAACTTGATCGGGAGTGGATTTAGATTTTGATTGAGAATTTGATTTGTGATTTGAAAAGATTGAAATTTGATTTGGAATTTGGAAAGATTGAATTTGAAATTTGATTGAGAATTTGCTTTGTGATTTGATTTATCATTCATGTTGATTTCGTTTGTCTTTTAATGGTTCAAATTTTATTTTATTGTTTATTTAATGTTCATGTGAACTAGGTGTTTGTCATTTTTAGATTTTTTTTTTAGAAAGTTTTCTTTTATTCTCTTTTTTTTTGTTTTATTTCTTTTCTGTTCTTTGTTCGAAGTTCATTTAACTTTAATGGCGTTTCCCAATCAATTTGCACAAAAGAGGTGAAGGCCAAAAACGTGACATGGTCACTTTCATTCCAATCATGTTGAAAATACATCATACAACTCGATCCGGAATATATTTCATACAATCCATGTAGACTCAAAACGGATCGTGTATGATCTTTGTTGATCCATCAAAAGAAGCATCCGTCAAAAATCCATGTCCGAATAGTGGGGTACATGGTTAATAACATCACCTTCCAAGCCATCCTTGGCAAGGATGCCGACTGGATGTACATTGGAGGTGTGATATTTCCCATGTAACTCACGGACTCGTAAGGCCGGAGGTTCTCTAGCTCCGGGTCCGGTTGGAAATGGTAAGGTATTTTGTCGTCGTCCATCCTCCCGAAAGTAACCGAGATTCGCTCCATCGGCACCCCGGTATGCAATGCTTTGCGATGTCCGCTCCGTTACCTTGCGGTATCATGACGGAACCCACCGGTAAAGGTATCTTTATCGGCCCTCGGAACTCACCCGGGCTCGCTATCCGGAGGTCGGATTCGAACATGATGTTGCACTCATTCAAGAAAGAGACCGTGCGGAAGGTCCGACGAAGTCGTGGTGATCAATATGTGGGGGTATGCAGTCACTCTCGTTTGTAGATGTTGATAATGCGACTATTGGGTATGCAATCTGCTGGCGTACCCTCCATGTTATCAATCTTTTTACCATTCTCTTGATAACCGATGGCATCGGATCTACTCGCCCATGACGGAGTATTCCCGGTGGGTTTCCCTTCCCGTCTTCAACAGAAGTTGTAGCAGCATCCGCATTGTATCGTGATTCTTCATTTCCCCGGCATCCATCTCCGGGGTTCCGAGTATGTGTTTTCCTCAGGCGGCCTCGCTCGGCCCATTCTTTTCGGATCCGGATACAATCCACGATTTGCTCGTTGTTCATACTCCGAGAATACGTCGGTATGTAGCTCGAGGCCTTCTAGTATGTTGATTCTTCTTCCTTTAATTCTCTCGAAGTATTCGAAAGTTTTCTTTTCAACATTCCGCATCCTCTCCAAGCTCGTATTCCGGAATGATCCGCGATGGCGAGGCCTTGTGACATATTGTGGGATATATGGTTCGATCCCTTCACGTTCCCCCGCATACCTCGGCTCCTCGGGGATGATGTCCGTCGGGACATCCCCGGGGTTGCTTCGCAACAAGGTCATGCATTACCGGTGGTTCTATCCGGTGGCGTGGTAGCCTTCTTTCTTCCGATCTTCCGGAGATTTCCACAGTTCTTTTCGTTATCCCAGAAGCTGGCCTCCTTTCTTCGGGTTCCCGGTGAACCGGTGTCCTTGAAGTGTATGCGCCGGCATTAGCAATTGTCTCGTCGCGCCGGTCCGCGACTAGTTTTGTTAACATCTTACGGATACGGCGATTCTTATTCCTTCGTTGCGTGGGCGTGAGAGTAGCCCTCCGAACTTCTTGAATCTCTGCGGGCGCGGCGCTGACAAGCTCGCCCTCCGCTGTAGCGACTACGGACTTTATTTTCTTATCTTCTTCGGTGTTTGCCTTTCTTTTCTTGTTGTTGGATTGGTGGCTTGGGCCACCCACTTTCATCACTGTCTGCCCGGGTAGTTCTTCTCGGTTAGTCGGGACCCGGTCACTTTCCTCGTCATCGTAGGCCTGCTCGGTGCGAAATCCGAGTCAATCTCGATTATCGCTCCATCTTTCACCCTCTTTTCATCGAGTGCAAGGCTTACGCCATTCTTAAAGTTCAAGACCAACCGCCCGTTCGACATTTCCCTGCGAAAAGACAAGGAAAAGGATCAGGGGCTGTACTAAGAACAAGAACATTAAGAAAATGTTTATTTAAAGATACATTTTTTATTTATATATATATATTTTTAAAATTTAACAGGAATGAAGTAGGATAAGATCAGGAAAGAGATTTTGATTTGGAAAGGAAAACAAGGAAAACTTTATTATCATGATTTTATTTATTTTAGCACATTTTATTATTTTTGGGTTCGGACTCAATCATAAGTAATTACTTCACCCGTGTTTCTTAGGGATGAAGAATTCATTCCTTTGAAACATCAGGTAGCGTAATATTTTTTCAAGTATCGTCCGTTGATCGGAAGCATATGTCGTTCTCCCCGGCAATTCACTAGCCGGTAGGAACCTCCCGAGTATCTCGCTTCAACCACGAACGGTCCTTCCCAAGTGGGTTCAAATTTTCCTCCTATCTTGCGGTGTGCAAGAATAGGTCTCTTGAGAACGAGAACTAAATCACCAACTTTGAAGGTTCTTGGGCGGACCAGTTTGTCATGGGCTTGAACCATTTTAGCTTGGTATAGTTCTAAATTTTGTTGCGCTGCAAGTCTTTTCCATTCCAAGCTTTCCAATTCTTCGAGTCGTAGTCTGGCGTTTTCTTCGTCGTGATCTTGTTTGCAATTGCAATTACGAGTGAAGGAAGTTGAACCTCTAAAGGTAACACTCGCCTCGGACCCATACACCGGAGCGTAAGGTGTAGCTTGAGTAGGAGTTCGAAGGTTGTCCGGTAGGCCCATAAGGCTTCTAACAATTTCTCGTGCCAATTTCTCTTATTATCATCCGGGGTTTTCTTTAAGATTTGAACGAGAGTTTTATTAAAAGCCTCGGCGAGACCGTTTGCTCTTGGGTAGTAAATTGTCGAGTATCGCCGATCGATTCCGTGTCTCCCGACAAAATTGTTGATTTGTGTGCTTCGAATGCCGACCCATTATCCGAGATGATCCTGCGCGGCACTCCGAAACGGTAGACAACTTGGTTCTTGAAAAGCTGCAAGCACGTGGTGTGCTTTCACTTCTCTGAAGTGGGCTCCGCCCACTTGGAAAAGTAATCCGTAGCCGCAAGAATGAAGCGATGTCCTTTTGAAGATGGTGGTTCTATCGGACCCACTATATCCGTGCCCCAACATTCGAATGGCCACGACGCAATTGTCGGGTGTAGCACATTTGGAGGTTGGTGTAGAACCACTCCGTGCACTTGGCATTGATGACGGCTCTTGGCGATTTTCATGCGATCGGTCATCATCGAGGGCCGAAGTACCCTAGTCTTTTAATTTTCATTTTCATCTTTGGACCCGACCGGTGAGCGCCACGGAGTCCCGAATGCACCTCTTTAACAATTTCACGGGCCTCGGACCCGCTTAGGCACCTTAGCCACATTTGATCAAAAAACCTTCCGTATAATGTGTTGTTTATTAATGCGTAGGACGAGTTCTTTTCTTGATCCGATGGGCTAGCGACCTATCGTCCGGTAGCTTTCCTGTTTGCGGAGTAGTTCATCGATGGTCGTCGCCAATCTTCTGTGTTTTCTCATCACTGCTGCAATCGATTCTTTCTCTTTTTCGATTTGTGTATTGTGTCTATGTCAAGTCGTGATAGGACCCGACGTCCGTGAACCGACACTTCCACTCGATTCATCTTGCAAACGAGCAAATTCTTTTGCGAGACGGGCTAAAGCATCTGCTAAAGCATTCTCTTTTCTAGGAATTTTGTAGATCGTTACATTTGGAATATGTTCCAACAATTGTATGGCATACTGGAAGTATTGTTCGAGTCTTGGTTTAAAAATTCTGTATTGTCCGACGATCTCGTTGAATGATTAACCGTGAATCCCCGTAGATGTTGATGTCCGTTATCCCCATTTGAATAGTTAATTCCAATCCCGTTATGAGGGCTTCGTATTCCGCTTCGTTGTTTGTACACGGTTCCGTCGAGTGGTAGGAGTATCTTAACATCCCCGCTCCGGTGTTATAAAGATTAGCCCGATTCCTGCCTTACCGGGCACTATCACTTGCGATTCTTCGTCTTTGTGTGCTTCGAAGATGCTCCGTCGAAATATAATTCCCAACGTCGATCGTCGAGGTCTTCTAGGTTCATTATTTGTTCATCCGGCGGATCGTCATTGAGAGGAGATTCGGCCAGCAAAGGGTGTGCTTGCGAGGAAGTCCGCTAAGACTTGTCCCTTTACGGCACGCAGAGGCACGAAAGTTATATCGAATTGCAATAATATCATTGACCATCCGGCAAGTCCGCCGGAAAGTGTTGGACGAGTCATCGAGTATTGCAATGGATTAAACTTCGAAATCAAGTTGACCTTATGAGAAAGCATGTAGTGCTCGAGCTTTTGAGCGGCGAAGATCGGAGCCAAACAATGCTTTTCAATTGTGGGATACCTTACTTCCGTCGGAAGTAAACGACGGCTTAAGTAGTAAAGAGCATTTTCTTTACCCTCATCATTGACACAGGCTAACAGGGCTCCGAGGAGTCGTCTAGAGCCGCGGTGTAAAGTATCGACGGTCTACACGAGGCTGGGGCTGCTAAGACGAGGAGGTGTCATTAAATATTGTTTAATGTCTTCGAAGGCCTTCCGGCATTTCTCTTCCCAAATAAATTTGGCGTCCTTTTTAACTAGTGCCGAGAAAGGCCGACACCTACTCGACGGTGTTTGAGATAAAGCGTCGAAGATATGCCGACTTCCTTGAAAAGATCGTAGTTGTTTTAAGGTTTTGGGAGGCGGCATTTCTAAGATGGCTTTAATCTTCTCCGGGTCGATTTCAATTCCACGATGTCGGACAACGAATCCTAAGAATTTCCGGAGGTGACGCCGAAGGCGCATTTTAAGGGATTCATCTTAAGGTTAAATTGTCTTAATCGTTCGAAAACAATTCTCAAATCATACGAGTGGTTTTCCTTTACTTTGCTTTTGATGACGACATCGTCCACGTAGCACTCGACTTGATTGTGGATGAGATCATCAAAAATTCTTGTCATTGCTCTTTGGTAGGTTGCTCCTGCGTTCTTCGATCCGAATGGCATCATCGTGTAGCAAAATACTCCGATCGGCGTTCGAATGCTCGTAAGCTTTTCATCTTCGGAGCCATTTTTATCTGGTTGTATCCCGAAGATCCATCCATGAATGAGAATATTTCATGTGTCGAAGCAATATCGATCATCGGTTCCGGAATTGGTAGAGGAATTCATCTTTTGGACATGCCTTGTTTAAATCTCTAAAGTCCACACAAATTCCGATCCGACCATTCTTCTTTACGACCGGCACCACATTGGCTAACCGGGTCGGGTATTGTTCTTCACGGACAAATTTAGCGTCTATTAGCTTTTTAACTTCGGCTATGACTTGTTGTTCGATTTCCGGACGCATTCTTCGGGACCTTGTCCGACTGGAACGAAGTAGGATCCACTCCTAGCTTATGGATCGCAACCTCCGAGGCTAATCCCGGCATTTCATCGTAGCTCCAAGCAAAACAAGTCTTTAAATTCCATTAATAACTTTATTATTTCTTCGGAGTCTTCTTTATTGAGTAAGGAGCTAACAAAGGTAGGTCTAGGCTCTTTGCTAGTACCTAAGTTAACTTCCGTTAACTCATCTATTGTGGATTTAATTTCTTCTTCGAATTCCGGTGGAGCGTCTCCAATTTGTAAATCTTCGAGTTCGTCTGTAGTTTCCATGCAGTTTTCATTGGACTTGCAAGTGACAACCAAGCAAAATTCAGTATCGTCGACCGACCCTGCCGTGCCGAATCCGAGTCCATACTTTGAATTGGGAGGACGGCCGGAGTTATTCCATAACTTTTCAAAATGTTGTGATTGGCCTTTTGTCCATCGTCGAGGTAAGAAACCACGTTGAATTAAATTTTGAACACGGGGAGAGTACCACTCAAAAGGTAATTCCATTAATTCGATGAAGTGACATCTTCGAATTGTACATTATTTTCGGTTTTGGAGGAAGAAGCACCACGGTAGAATTTGATCGGCTTTGCACGCGTCACTACGTACCTCTTTGACCTCCATACCCTCGATCTTATTAGAATGGATCGAGTTAGGGTCATAGTATGTACGTAGTGGTTAATCTTCTCGTACATTGATTTGTATTCTTCGTTCTTTTCATCTTCGAGGAGATCTTGTATTGCGGCTTCTTTCGACTTATTGTTGCTGCTTCTTGCTTGATTTCTTTTTCTTCTTCGGAACTATCATCCCAATCGACATTGATGGCTGGTTTCTTCCGTCCAATTGTCCTAGTGTCTCTACCACGGCCTCGTCCCCGGCCTCGACCTCGGATGCGAGTTGTGGAGAAACCTTCACCATCTCGCCGGAAGGGAGTGGTGAGTGATCGTTGGACTAGAACTTCGGATCCTTCGTTGTCTCGAACTTTCTTTGCTTCATTTGTTATGGTATCTCTGGAGAAGATTGTTTTCTTTGGCGGTGCATAATAAGCCGCATCTTCGTGGATTCCAATTTCATGTACGGAGAATGGTTGCAAGTCACCTTTGATGCACTGTTCCCCTCCATCGTAGTACTTGATGCACTGGTGTAGAGATGATGGTACCATCCCGTTTTCATGTATCCATGGTCGGCCCAAGTAGAGCGTTGAACGACGTTTCGAATCGATTATATGAAATTTTGCGGTTGTCTTTGCTAAATCACCGGTCTTCATCGGTAGCGTTATTGACCCGAGGGCTCTTTCTCCTTTACGGTTGAATCCTCTTAATAACATTTTGTCGGCCTCGAGCTCACGAGCATCAATTTCCAAGTATGCTAGTGTTCGAAGACTCATTATATTGATTGATGCTCCCGGATCCATCAAAACTGCGGAGAGCGTAAACTTCCCAATCGTAAGCTGAAATGTACAACGGTCGGTTGTGATCTCGCTGTCCCAAGTAGTAGGTCATTGTACGTGAAGGTAACACCTCGGCTGTTCCTTTAACGAGCAAACCTCATCCAAGGAATCTCCGGCCATTTGAGCTAAGCAAATTTCCGGATCAAGTAAGGCCTTGATCAGAGCTTCTCTCATCTCCTTTGATAAGATGAGAGCATCGTAGATGCTCAGTTTGGCCGGTAGTTTCCTAAGATGGGCTAGCACGTTGTAGTCCACTTTGTTCTCCTGCGTCTCGGCTTCTTCTCGAATGGGTAGTTCTTCTGTCGGGGTTGGTTCTTCTTGAACAACCACCCGCTTTCCTTTGTCTTTTGGACCCATTCTCGGAGGTAGAACTCTTCCACTTCTCGAGTTGACTTCGTAATTCCTTCGAATCTAGTGTTGAGTTTGCTGGTGTCTCCTCCCGAATCGGAATGACGAGCTCTTCCGGATTATCTTCAAAATGCGAAGGCTCTAACTCTATCGTAACTGGAGCTCCTCGAAACTCACAGATAGATCCATTGCTTGTTGAACTCTCGTAGCCTCCTTGATGGATGCCTTCTTCGTCATTGTGATCGTCGAGATCATGTATGATTTGAGAATTGTTGTTGGTATCAAAATCGACGCCCGGATTGTCGCTAGTTACGTAATCGTTAGAAACGATCGAAAACGTAGCCAACGCCATCACCCTTATCATTATATGATCCCACCAAAGTGAGCGAGATAATCATACAAAATCGGAGGTTCGAGGGATTTCTCCCCGAATCGGAAACAACTATCTAGGATAAGCGGCCCCTAGTCCAGCCTTAGGAGTCTCGGTCCCTCTTCTTCGTCGATTTTCTTCTTCTCTTCGATTTTCTCTGTCGAGGTGGTTCTTCTATCGCAAGTGATAGTACCGGCTTAACGGGTCTCGAACTCCGAATTGAAGCTCGCACCGAAGCGGTTCGGATGTTGTCTAAAATCTTCTTCGAAGATCTCGTCCGAGGCGGTAGTCCATCCATCGTCGGTTGCATAGGGATCTATCGGGATGACGGGATCGGTTGAGATAACATTGACGGAACCTCCTTTCGGGGTTCCTTCATGTACTCCTTCGGGATTGTTATATTTCCTTTCCGAAGGTTGTCATTGAGCCAACTTTTGAAGGTAATGCGGTCTTTCATCTTGTGCCCAAGCATCCGATGGTAGGGGCAAAAGTTGGGATCACCTTTCTTGTTGACTTCCTCTCGGTCTTTTGGGCTCTGGCGATTGGAAATCTGGAGTTTTCATTAAGCTACGGAACATCTTTAGTACTGCTTCATTTTTGAACGGATATTCTGCTCGCTCGAAGCTCCCTCAATGTACGTTGCAGACGAGACGGTTGTTCATACTGCGGAGACGACTGATAGCTGGACCGGGGTTGCTGGTAATTTTGTTGTGGTTGCTGCGGCCGTTTGTCGGCATATTTTTAGGTCGTGTTTTATTTTGAAGAGGGGTCGCCTAACAGAAATCTGTCGGCGAATTTTTAATTTAATTAAAATAAATAATTTGAAAAGTAGTATTTGATTTTGAAAATAATTTTAAATTTGAAGGTTTTAAGATATGAGATTAAACCGATCTCACATCCCAAATAGTTTATATAAACGAGCACCGCACCACAAACCGTGTATCTATCCCTAAGGATAGACACACCGCTTGATGGTGGGGCTTGATTAAATAAACTAGAAGATTAGTGACATCCGTTTGGTCCGCGAACCAATTTTATAAGCCGACAAGTTTCCCTCGCTTAATATGAAAACATTAAACAGGGTTTATATTACTCGGGTTCTTTAAAATTCCCTATAAGGGCAAGCCCCTATAGTTAATTACATCTTAAGTGACGGGAATCACCTAAGAAAACTCTCGATAATAACCAATAATTCTGCTCTCAAGAATTTCAAAGTTTAAGGTTTTCAAAGATTGAATTTTGGAATTTCGATAGGGAATGGATCAAATTTTGGAACATTTTGTTTTGTGAATCCAAAGGAAGAGAGGTAGGAGAAATCACCGATTCGAAGTGAACTTCGATAATTTCCCGACTATCCTATTGTTTGTCTTGAATTTAGGAAAGTCCTAATGTTTATTTGATATTTCAATCTTGCCAATTTCAATTAATTAGGGCTTATATTTGTATGATAAAATCAAACAAATAGCATCAGAAGATGTGAGGGTTTATTGTCGTATCGGACGACTACCTCGGAATCCTAAGACCGGTTAGGGCTTAATTTGCAATGCAAATGCCTAACGAAGAGTTGAGGATTTATGTTGCACTAGTGCAAGCTACCTCGAAGTCCTATGGCTTGGTTGTTTTAATTCTAGGAAAGTTTCTGTGAAGTAGACTCGAGTTTTGCTGATGACGATGGTCGTGCTGCCCACCATGCTCCGAGCTCCTTGTCGTTGCAGAGGTTTAGTTTTAGAAATCATAAATCAGGAGTTGAGAAAAGTGTTTTGGTTTAGAGAAAATCTTAATTTCCAGGTGTTTTTTATGTTTTATTTAAAACAAATCTTAAAGTTGATTATAACGACACCGGTTAAGATCCCACGGTTCCATCCTTCCGGCATCATTATTTTTATCGGATTCACTTAGTCCGGATGAATTTGCTAAACTCAACTGAATGAGTTCCACACTTTCATTTAGACTGTGGAAATCCCGTTAGCAACACGTAGGTTACATCATCCGAGGTATTCCCGATCATCCAACAGGACGTTTTAGTTTAGTTGCAATTGTAGTTTTGTGTTCCGTTTGTGATTAAATTTTGAGTTGTTTTATATTTTGAAATGTTGTGGCGGTGAATTTTATCTTGCAATGACTTTTAACTTAGTTTTGGTTTCGGTTTTAGGGTCTATCCTAAAGGTGTGGGTTTTCATGCAACAGTTGTTTATCATGCAAGAAAAATAAATGCATTTGCAATAAAGTAAATTGCAAGAAAGTAAATTGCAATAAAATAAAATAAAAGCGTACCTGGAGGGTCTTCCCGTCATCCCAAACTGCACTTAAAACACAATTAGCATATTTAAGCAAGTTCCTAGGTAAAGCTAAGGGAAAGGTTATGGTTTTCTACCAAATTCCTAATCCTATAGCTAGTCATTTCCTATGACGTCTAAGTTCTTTGTGTTTTTGTTTGAAGACGATTTTCTTCATCAAAGAACAATTAAATCCAATTGTTCTTATAAATATCCTATCATAATGAGGAAGTGCTTAAGAAGAATCTTAAACATCTTTTCAATATTTCTGGGATTATTTTAAGTCCAAATAAATTTAATTATGTAAATGAATCAATCGTCCGAGGTTTTCAAGTTTTATTAATTTGCTTCGGTGAACTAGGACATTTGAATATCCTATGAGTGAAGTAACACTTCATTTAATGTTTCATTTAGGAGTTATAATAATCAAAGCTTTCAAGGGTAAATTAGTATTCAAATGATTTGGTTTAAGTTAAAAAGTTTAAATTTGGAATAGTGTTCGAGTTGCTTTATATTTAATTTCTTTTATGTCTTAGGTGATGTTATATTTAATTCAATTTAATTTATTTGAGTTTTAATTTAATTTAATTTAATTTAATTGTTTAATTTAATTTAATTTAATTTTAATTATTTAATTTAATTTAATTTAATTGTTTAATTTAATTTAATTTAATTTAAATTCAATTTAATTTAATTTAATTTAATTTAATTAATTTAATTTAATTTTAATTTAATTTAATTTAATTTAATTTGTTTTAATTTGATTTAATTCAATTATTTAATTTAATTTTAATTTAATTTTTAATTAAGTTTTATCTTTAATTTTAATTGAAATTTTTGAAAGAGTTTAATAATTTAATTTTAGTTTAATGATTAAGTCTTTTAATATTTTGAATTTGAGTTATCATTTTAATTAAAAATTGAGTATTAATGATATAATTATTTTAGGGATTTTTAAATTAAAGAATAAATCTCCTCCTAATAAATATCCCTTATTTTAATAATTCCAATTTTATTATTCTTCCAAATTTAATCTATTACTTAATTAAAGTTTAATCATTTTTTTTTAAAAAATGTTTAATGAGTTTCTACCCTTTAATTATTTAAATTTCAATCATCCAAACCAGATTAAGATCAAATATTTTACTTTTTGATTTTTTTAAACCTAAAGTTTTAATTAAGGGTTGAAAGTTTAATTACCATTTTACCCCTTAAGCTTAATAATTTCATAACTCACTAAATTGAATTCAAATGAACTTGAAATTTTTATGTGACTTCACTCATATGTCAATAAAGACATGAGAGGAGAAAAAGTGATTTTTCTGTATTTAATTTATTTATATAATTATTTTTAGTAGAAAATAGAGATTTTCAAGGGAAATTTGATAACATGACCAAGGGAAAGTTTCTGTCCTTAAGAAAATTAGGGGACATTCCTAATGACCAGAGGACCACTTGGACTAATTTTGGTGATTTTTTGAATTATATTATTTTTATTATAATTATTTTGGGTTTTGGAGTGTTAATTAATTTAAAAATAAAATAAATGTTGAAAAATGAATTTTATATTTTTCAAAAATCTCTCTGATATCAAGGAAACCAGAGAATCAAATTTTGCAATTTTCTGATTTTTCTATGATTTATAATAATTATTTTAGTGAAAATGCTAGAAAATACATTTTTTTTTATTTTAAAATTACCCTAGGGCTTTAAAATTCAATATCTCACTAAATAGACCTAGGAAAAATGTGGGATTTGTTCCTAAGTGATTAAAATTCAAAATGTGACATTTTGGTGAATTTTATTATTTTTGTGATTTTTATTATTTTTAATTATTAAAAATATTAAAATATTATTAAAAATTAACTTTTTTAGAAAATTGAAATTTTAATTTTCTTAGGTTCCCCTGATATCAGAGAGGCTCCAAAACCAATTTGGTGAATTTTTGAAAAGTATTTTAAAAGTTATGAATTTTTAAAGTTTAAAATGGCTAAGTGACTTAATCAACCCAATTAGTGGGGCTAACCAAGTCCAATTGACCTCAAATTTTTATGGTAGATTCCTCTGATCCTAAAGGTCAGTGGAGAATTGATTTCAAGTCAATTTGATGCCTGGTTAACTCTAATTAATTAAAGACCTATTTTGGGTGTTTAAGCCAGATTAGGGTTAATGCGAGTGAATTAACTCAAGTCCTATTTTTCCTAGAGTTCTCTGCAGTCATAAGGAACATCACCAAATATTTCTAGAATTTATTTCACAACATGCTAATTTTTGGAATTAAAATACTCAAAACAACAACATGCATTTGAAAAATAAATAACTTTTCACGAGAGATGGCCTCCGACCTTGGAAAATTCAGGGAGTGTTCCCGAGTTCAGAGGCTTCAAAGCCCTATGGTCTCATGCCATGGTGAATTGTATACATGCATGGAGAATTAAATGTGTGCAGAGAGTAAATAAATCATAAAAAATAAAATACTTAATGAAATTAAGTGATTTCTTTTTCACATTATTCTCCTCTGTTCACCTGAGCAAGAGGGTATTTTTATTTTATTTTTGTGATTTTTCTACACAAAGATATGGATTTTTGAAGTTTAGGGAATTAAATAAATAAAAAAATACCCTAATTTTCTATTTATCCACGCGGCGCCGGCGCATCCTCGGCGACTCCGAAAGGCCGCGCGGCGCGCTCCCATTCGACGCCGCCACTCGAGTCGGCGGCCCGGGTCCCGCGGTTCTCGCACCGTTTCTCGGTCCGACGCCATCCGAGCCGTTCGTCCGCGCGTGTATTGAATGGACGGCATCCGTTCATCGTCCCCAAGTGTCCTCGCCCGATGGCCGTCCACACTAAATCCCTAATATCTCACTCGATACTCAATGGATTTTCATGTTCTTATGCTCTATGGATTCGTCTTGAAGAGACGAACACATCTATACGGCTAACATGCATTGGAACTAAGGCATTTGAAATAGAGAATCTTCGAAGCTCGGGATGAAGAGTTAGCTCATACCTTGGCTCGGAGAAGTGTGGCTTGATCCGAGAGTTGTTGCACCTTCGATTGGGTCCCAGCAAGCTCCGGATGAAGTCTCACGGTGCGGTGAATTGTACGGATATGATTTCGACCAAGCCCGATCACAAAGCTTGGAGGTCGGAGCAATCGGGTGGCCCGGAGATGGGGCTTTTGGTGGTGGACACCTTCCCTTGGTCCGGTGAAGGTGTAGAGCCAATCGATTTGGGAATTGGCTCACTGTGGAGAAGTGTCCTGGTTTTTGGGCTAAAGTTTGAGCTCAAAATTGGGCTCAGCTAGAAGGAATTGGGGCTGGAATTCAGTGAGGATCAGGTGCTCTATGTGTAGAGAGTGATCTGGAGTGATTTTGGCAGAGTTTCCTTAAGGTTTTTGTTTCAGCCCCCCTCATGGCCGAGAGGGGTGGAGTTTAAATAGGAGAGGGTGGAAGGCCTCTCAGAGGGAGTTAGGGCTTGGGATCGAGCTGCTGCGGTGAGGAGAAGATCGGCCATGGTGACCACTAGGCATGGGGCGGCTCGGCAAGTGAGAATTTCAATGTTGGCTCACATGTGAGCTCTCGGCCATGGTGTTTTCCGGCGGCTCGGTGGCCGGCCGGCCGGCAATGGTCACCATCTTGGTCGGGTGGGTCGGGGTCGGGGTTTAGTGTAGGCGATTGAGGTTTGACATGTGTAAAGGAGTTTGATTTAAATGGAATGGGAGAAAACTCACTTTGGCTTGGTTTGGGTCAACCCACCATTTTGGGCTTGGTGCACCCTTCCAAGCTCGATTTTGAGCTGAGGGAATCATTTAGGTCGGCTTAGAAGGAGTGGTGAAGTCTCCATCCATGATGAGGTGGCTAAACATGGTTTAGTGTGTGACATGATTAAGGTAAAAAAGGGTTAAAGGAGGTTTAAGAAAGAACCCCTCTTCTTGCCATAAATGGACTAATGACAAGTCAAAGCCCTCATGGCTTCATGTGGCTTGAGAATGGCTTGTTCATGGCTTCATTTGGCTTGGGAAAAGGTTGATTTGTTTCATGAAAAGGGTTTTAAGAAATTTTTTGGTAATTTGATGGGAATTTGGATGAAGCTTCATTTGGGATAATTCAATGATGATTTTAGGACTTAGGTAATGGATTTAATTAAATGGATGACAAATGGAGATGTCATGTGGGCTTTAGGGTAGATTTGGGCTTTTGAATTTTGAAGGAAATGGGCTTTTAAGAAGGTTTAAGGGAAGTGGGCTTTTAAGTTTAAGGATGTGTTCATGGATGGGAATTTTTGTAGAAGTTTGGGCCAAATAGTTGTTGGTTTTGGTTTAGGGATGTTTCATGAATAACTTGAAGCAAATTTGGGGTAGTTTGGGCTTGAATTGGGTTGGATTTGGATTCTTTTGGTGAATGGGCCAATATAGGTCCGAATGGGCCAAGTTGGGCCGATGTTGGGCTAGGGTTGAAATTTATGTAGAATTATTGTTGAGAAGTGTTTATGGGAGTGTTTCAAAGAGGTTTTGACTTTGGTTGGGCTTTGATTTTTGGGGTTTGGGTTCATTTGGGTTAGGTTTGGGCTTAGGTCGAAAAATGGGCCTTAAGGTCGAAAGTGGAATTGGATCCAAATGTCAATCAAATTGGACTTGGATTTGGTCTAAATTAGTATTAGGAATGTTGAATTGAAGTTTAGAATTGAATTGGACCAAAATTGGGGTCAATTGGATAGGTTTGGTTTGACATTGGGTTCACTTTGGATTAAAATGGGTCAAATTGGGGGTTTTGACAAAAGTAGGGTAAATTGACAAAATTGGCCCATGGTGTAGTGTTGACCTCATTTTTGATGAGGTCTTCCTTTCTTCTTTTTAGTGCTTAGGATCTAGCCTTAGGCTTTTCCTTTGACTATCTTAGAGGACTAGAATTGGGACCCGCCTTTTAGAAATTTAAACCACTTCTAAACTCCTGCAAACTCCACGAAACTTGACTATAGACCCCTAATCACCTAGAGGGTTGAAATCAAATATGGAAGTTTAAAGGATGAGTTCCTATAGGACTCTTTGGCCTTAGGACTGCCCACAGGTGGCTTCGGTGCTAGTGAAGGGGCGACATACACTACACTTACACACTACATTTCCACACACTTCCTAAAACCACACCCATACCCAACTTGACCTCCGACTCATGTAGGTGATTCACATGGATGGTCCTTAACCCCTAAGCCCTTGGCTAAGAGGGTTAGGAACAACATAGTGAATGCCTCAAATGAGTCCTTTCATGGCTCATATGGGCTTGAAATGGCTTCATGGCTCAACCAAAATGATTTCACCCCACTCAAATTCACCCGATCTTCGATTTCCCAAAATTTCAATTTTTTGACCCCGGGACCCTACACTACTAAACCTACCCAAAACCCTTGAAATTACCCAAATTTTTGCAAAATTTCCAAATTACCTAAAATTTTCCAAAATCAATCCCAAACTACCCCAAATTTGCTTCAAGTTACTCATGACACATCCATGAGCTAAACCAACAATTATTTGGCCCAACCTTTTACAAAAATTTTCATCCATGAACACATTCATAAACTTAAAAGCCCACTTCCCTTAAACCTTTCTAAAAGCCCATTTCCTTCAAAATTCAAAAGCCCAAATCTACCCTAAAGCCCACATGACATCTCCATTTGTAATCCACTTAATTAAATCCATTACCTAAGTCCTAAAATCATCATTAAATTATTCCAAATGAAGCCTCATGACAAATCACCCCTAAATACCAAAATTTTCCTTAAATCCATTTCCATGAAATTGACTTCACTTTTCCCAAGCCAAATGGAGCCATGGAGCCATGCACAAGCCATATGCAAGCCATGAGAGCCTCTTTACATGTCACCATGCCATTTTGGGCAAAAGGAGGAGGCTCTTTCCTTAATTCCTAAAGGTGATTAACCACTTCCATGATTCCACTAAACCATGCTTAAGCCTAATTGTGCTTGGATGGTGACTTGACCCCTACTGATTATGCTGAGCCAAATCACTTTTCCCTCAGCCAAAACCAGGCCTTGGGTGGTGCACCTAGCCCAAATGGGTGGGTTGACCCATTTAGGTCCAAATCTAGCCATGCCCCATTCCACTTTGGATCAAAGCCTTTACACATGTCCATGGCCGATTGATTGCACAAACCTCCAGCCACGACCCACCCGAGCTTGAGGGTGACCGACCTCGGCCGGCCGGCCACCGGGCCGCCGGAAAACACCATGGCCGAGAGCTCACATGTGAGCCAACATTGAAATTCTCACTTGCTGAGCTGCCCCATCCCTAGTGGTCACCATGGCCGATCTTCTCCTCACCGGAGCAAGCTCGATCCCAAGCCCTAACTCCCCGGGAGGCCTCCCGAGCCCGACTCTATTTAAACTCCACCCCTCTCGGCCATGAAAAAGAGAAGCACAAACCTTGCCAAAACTCGCCAAAATTGTTCCGAGACCCTTCTCCATTCTTAGAGCACTTGATCCCAGGTGAGATCCCCCTGCCATTTCTCCTCTGTAAGCTCGATTTCGGAGTTGAAATTCCACCCAAAACCAGGACACTTCTCCACAGTGAGCCAATTCCCAAATCGATTGGCTCTACACCTTCACCGGACGAGGGAAGGTGTCCACCATCAAAAGCCCCATCTCCAGGGCCACCCAGGTTGCTCCAGGCCTCCAAGCTTTGTGATCGGGCTTGGTCGAAATCATATCCGGACAATTCACTGGACCGGGAGACTTCATGCGGAGCTTGCTAGGACCCGATCGAAGGTGCAACAACTCTCGGATTGAAGCCACACTTCTACGAGCCAAGGTATGAGCTAACTCTTCATCCCGAGCTTCGAAGATTCTCTATTTCAAATGCCTTAGTTCCAATGCATGTTAGCCGTATAGATGTGTTCGTCTCTTGAAGACGAATCCATAGAGCATAAGAACATAAAAATCCATTGAGAATCGAGTGAGATCTTAGGGATTTAGTGTGGACGGCTCTCGGGTGAGAACACTTGGGGACGATGAACGGATGCCGTCCATTCGATACACGCGCGCACGGACGGCCAGGATTGCGTCGGACCAGGAGACGGTACGAGAACCGCGGGGCCCGGGCTGCTGACTCAGGTGGCGGCGTCGAATGGGAGCGCGCCGCGTGGCCTTTCGGAGCTGCCGAGGATGACGCGGCGCCGCGTGGATAAATAGAAAATTAGGGTATTTTCTTATTTATTTAATTCCCTAAACTTCAAAAATCCATATCTTTGTGTAGAAAAATCACAAAAATAAAATAAAAATACCCTCTTGCTCGGTGAACGAGAGGAGAATAATGTGGAAAAGAAATCATTTAATTTCATTAAGTATTTTATTTTTTATAATTTATTTACTCTCTGCATACATTTAATTCTCCATGCATGTATACAATTCACCATGGCATGAGACCATAGGGCTTTTGAAGCCTCCGAACTTGGGAACATTCCCTGAATTTTCCAAGGTCGGAGGCCATCTCCGTGAAAAGTTATTTATTTTTCAAATGCATGTTGCTTGTTTTGAGTATTTTAATTCCAAAAATTAGCATGTTGTGAAATAAATTCTAGAAATATTTGGTGATGTTCCTTATGACCAGAGAACTCTAGGAAAAATAGGACTTGAGTTAATTCACTCGGATTAACCCTAATTGGCTTAAACACCCAAAATAGGTCTTTAATTAATTAGAGTTAACCAGGCATCAAATTGACTTGAAATCAATTCTCCACTGACCTTTAGGATCAGAGGAATCCACCATAAAAATTTGAGGTCAATTGGACTTGGTTAACCCCACTAATTGGGTTAATTAAGCCACTTAGCCATTTTAAACTTTAAAAATTCATAACTTTTAAAATACTTTTTAAAAATTCACCAAATTGGTTTTGGAGCCTCTCTGATATCAGGGGAACCTAAGAAAATTAAAATTTCAATTTTCTAAAAAAGTTGATTTTTAATAATATTTTAATATTTTTAATAATTAAAAAATAATAAAAATCACAAAAATAATAAAATTCACCAAAATGTCACATTTTGAATTTTAATCACTTAGGAACAAATCCCACATTTTTCCTAGGTCTATTTAGTGAGATATTGAATTTTAAAGCCCTAGGGTAATTTTAAAATTAAAAAAATGTATTTTCTAGCATTTTCACTAAAATAATTATTATAAATCATAGAAAAATCATAAAATTGCAAAATTTGATTCTCTGGTTTCCTTGATATCAGAGAGATTTTTGAAAAATATAAAATTCATTTTTCAACATTTATTTTATTTTTAAATTAATTAACACTCCAAAAATCAAAATAATTATAATAAAAATAATATAATTCAAAAAATCACCAAAATTAGTCCAAGTGGTCCTCTGGTCATTAGGAATGTCCCCTAATTTTCTTAAGGACAGAAACTTTCTTTTGGTCATGTTATCAAATTTTCCTTGAAAATCTCTATTTTCCACCAAAAATAATTATATAAATAAATTAAATACAGAAAAATCACATTTTCTCCTCTCATGTCTTTATTGACATATGAGTGAAGTCACATAAAAATTTCAAGTTCATTTAAGTTCAATTTAGTGAGTTATGAAATTATTAAGCTTAAAGGGTAAAATGGTAATTAAAATCTTTAATCCTTAATTAAAACTTTAGGTTTAATAAAGATTAACAAGTAAAATATTTGATCCTAATCTGATTTGGATGATTGAAATTTAAATAATTAAAGGGTAGAAACCCATTAAATAATTTTAAAATGATTAAACTTTAATTAAATAATGGATTAAATTTGGAAGAATAATAAAATTGGAATCATTAAAATAAGGGATATTTATTAGGAAGAGATTTATTCTTTAATTTAAAAAATCCCTAAATTAATTATCTCATTAATATTCAACTCTTAATTAAAATGATAATTCAAATTCAAAATATTAAAAGACTTAATCATTAAACTAAAGTCAAATTATTAAACTCTTTCAAAAATTTCAATTAAAATTAAAAATAAAGTAAATTAAAGATAAATTAAATTAAAATTAAATTAAATTTAATAATTAAATTAAACAATTAAATTAAATTAAATTAAATTAAATTAAAATTAAATTAAATTTAATAATTAAATTAAACAATTAAATTAAATTAAATTAAATTAAATTAAAATTAAATTAAATTAAATTAAACAATTAAATTAAATTAAATTAAATTAAATTAAAATTAAATTAAATTAAATTAAACAATTAAATTAAATTAAATTAAATTAAATTAAAATTAAATTAAATTAAATTAAACAATTAAATTAAATTAAATTAAATAATTAAATTAAATTAAATCAAATCAAATTAATTAAACACCAAATCAAATTAAATTGAACTATGTTAAACTAAATCAAATTCAATTAAATTAAATTAAATTAAATATAAAGCAACTTGAACACTATTCCAAATTTAAACTCTTTAACTTAAACCAAATCATTTGAATACTAACTTACCCTTGAAAGCTTTAGTTATTATAGCTCCTAAATAAAACATTAAATGAAGTGTCACTTCACTCATAGGATATTCAAATGTCCTAGTTCATCGAAGCAAGTCGATAAAACTTGAAATTCTTGGACGATTAATTCATTTGTATAATTAAATTCATTTGGACTTAAAACAATCCTAGAAATATTGAAAAGATGTTTAAGATTCTTCTTAAGCACTTCCTCGATATGATAGGATATTTATAAGAACAATTGGACTTAATTGTTCTTTGATGAAGAAAATCGTCTTCAAACCAAAACACAAAGAACCTAGACGTCATAGGAGTTGACTAGCTATAGGATTAGGAATTTGGTAGAAAACCATAACCTTTCCCTTAGCTTTACCTAGGAACTTGCTTAAATATTCTAATTGAGTTTTAAGTGCAGCTTGGAATGACGGGAAGACCCTCCAGGTACGCTTTTATTTTATTTTATTGCAATTTACATTATTGCAATTTACTTTATTGCAACTGCGTTTATTTTTTTTCTTGCATGATAAAACAACTGTTGCATGAAAACTCACACCTTTAGGATAGCCCCTAAAACTGAAACCAAAATTAAGTTAAAAGTCATTGCAAGATAAAATTCACCGCCACAACATTTCAAAATATAAAACAACTCAAAATTTAATCACAAACAGAACACAAAACTACAATTACAACTAAATTAAAACGTCCTGTTGGATGATCGGGAATACCTCGGATGATGTAACCTACGTGTTGCTAACGGGATTTCCACGGTCTAAATGAAAGTGTGGAACTCATTCGATTGAGTTTAGCAAATTCATCCGGACTAAGTGAATCCGATAAAAATAATGATGCGGAAGGATGGAACCGTGGGATCTTAACCGGTGTCGTTATAATCAACTTTAAGATTTGTTTTAAATAAAACATAAAAAACACCCGGAAATTAAGATTTTCTCTAAACCAAAACACTTTTCTCAACTCCCGATTTATGATTTCTAAAACCGAACCTCTGCAACAACGAGGAGCTCGGAGCATGGTGGGCGAGCACGACCATCGTCATCGACAGAACTCGAGTCTACTTCAGCAAAACTTTCCTAGAATTAAAACAACCAAGCCATAGGACTTCGAGGTAGCTTGCATCTAGTGCAACATAAATCCTCGACTCCTCGTTAGGCATTTGCATTGCAAATTAAGCCCTAACCGGTCTTAGGATTCCGAGGTAGTCGTCCGATACGACAATAAACCCTCACATCTTCTAGAGTTATTTGTTTGATTTTATCATACAAATATAAGCCCTAATTAATTGAAATTGGCAAGATTGAAATATCAAATAAACATTAGGACTTTCCTAAATTCAAGACAAACAATAGGACGATCGGAAATTATCGAAGTTCACTTCGAATCAGTGATTTCTCCTACCTCTCTTCCTTTGGATTCACAAAACAAAATGTTCCAAAATTTGATCCATTCCCTATTGAAATTCCAAAATTCAATCTTTGAAAACCTTAAACTTTGAAATTCTTGAGAGCAGAATTATTGATTATTATCGAGAGTTTTCTTAGGTGATTCCCGTCACTTAAGATGTAATTAACTATAGGGGCTTGCCCTTATAGGGAATTTTAAAGAACCTGAGTAATATAAACCCCTGTTTGATACTTTCATATTAAGCGGGGAATTTGTCGGCTTATAAAATTGGTTCGCAAACCAAACGGATGTCACAAAACTTCTAGTTTATTTGATCGAGCCCCACCATCGAGCGGTGTGTCTATCCTTAGGGATAGATATACGGTTTGTGGTGCGGTGCTCGTTTATATAAACTATTTGGGGATGTGAGATCGGTTTAATCTCATATCTTAAAACTTTCAAATTTAAAAATTATTTTCAAAATCAAATACTACTTTCTAAATTATATATATTTAAATTAAATTTAAAATAAAAATTCGCCGCACAACTTCGTTAGCGACCACTTTTCAAAATAAAACACACAACCCACAAAAAATAATGCTGACATGTAGTTGGACAAAATGAAATTGGGAATATTTGGGATTTTCCGGAATTTTCTGGGAATTTTTTGAATTTTTGGATTTTTAGGCCAAGAAGGGTATTTTGGGTTATTTGGAGGGTATTGGGAGGTTTTCTTGGAATTTTTGGTATTTTTGGGTATGGATGATCAATTTGAGTGATGTGGAGGTGTTTGGGATTGATTTTGGAAAATTTTAGGTAATTTGGAAATTTTGCCAAAATTTGGGTAATTTCGAGGTTTTGGGTAGGTTTAGTAGGTGTAGGGTCCGGGGTCAAAATTGAAAATTTGGGAAATTGAAGATTGGGTGAATTTGAGTGGGGTGAAATCATTTTGGTTGAGCCATGAAGCCATTTCAAGCCCATATGAGCCATGAAAGGACTCATTTGAGGCATTCATCTATGTTGTTCCTAACCCTCTTAGCCGAGGGCTTAGGGGTTAAGGACCATCCATGTGAATCACCTACATGAGTCAGGAGGTCAAGTTGGGTATGGGTGTGGTTTTAGGAAGTGTGTGGAAATGTAGTGTGTAAGTGTAGTGTAAGTCGGCCCCTTCACTGCGACCGAGCCACCCGTGGGCGGTCCTAAGGCCAAAGAGTCCTATAGGAACTCATCCTTTAAACTTCCATATTCGATTTCAACCCTCTAGGTGATTAGGGGTCTATAGTCAAGTTTGTGGAGTTTGCAGGGAGTTTAGAAGTGGTTTGAATTTCTAAAAGGCGGGTCCCAATTCTAGTCCTCTAAGATAGTTAAAGGAAAAGCCTAAGGCTAGATCCTAAGCACTAAAAAGAAGAAAGGAAGACCTCATCAAAAATGAGGTCAACAAATGGACCCCGATAGGTGTGGTGAGTGGCGGAGCACACCGCGCGTATTGGTGTTGGCCGAGAGCGATCAACAAAACCAACACGGATGTCCGAGTGACGAACTTAGGACGAAGTAGAAGAGTTCTCGCTGGGGAGTGTCAAGTATATCTCTGGAACCGGAGATTCTTGAACTCTCGCTGGGGAAAGGAAAAGGAGGTGAATCCCAAATCACATGATCTGAGGGAATTTCGATTTAGATTTTATTTTGTTTCAATTTATGTTTTGATGTGTGAGTTTAAATTTTAGTTTGGAGTTTCAATCTAGATTGAAGTTTTGTCAAAATTAATTTGAGGGATTTGATTTGAAATGAAAATTAGGATTTTGAGGTTTTAGATGTAACATCTCCAACCTCGAAAGAAAATTGAATTGATTAGATTGAATCGTTGCAATGAGAAGATACCTCAGAGCAAAGTGGTGTTGGATGTAAAATCCTTAACCTCAAGAGTTTGATTTTGATGTGATGTATTTCATTGCGATAGGGAAAAGATCCTAAAGCAATGCAGTCTCGGATGTAAAATCCTCGACCCGAAAGGTTGAATTTTGATTTGATGTATTTCGAGTGCGATAGGGAAAGAATCCTAAAGCGGTGCGGTCTTGGATGTAAAATCCTCGACCCAAAAGTTGAATTTTGATGTATTTCGGTGCAATAGGAAGAGAATCCTAAAGCGATGCGATCTTGGATGTAAAATCCTCGACCCAAAAGTTTAAATTTTGGTGTATTTCGGTGCGATAGGAAGAGAATCCTAAAGCGGTACGGTCTTGGATGTAAAATCCTCGACCCAAAAGTTTTGAATTTTGATGTATTTCGGTGCGATAGGAAGAGAATCCCGAAGAAGTGCAGTCTTGGATGTAAAATCCTCGACCCAAAAGTTTTGAATTTTGATGTATTTCAGTGCGATAGGAAGAGAATCCTAAAGCGGTGCGGTCTTGGATGTAAAATCCTCGACCCAAAAGTTTTGAATTTTGGTGTATTTCGGTGCGATAGGAAGAGAATCCTAAAGCGGTGCGGTCTTGGATGTAAAATCCTCGACCCAAAAGTTTTGAATTTTGATGTATTTCAGTGCGATAGGAAGAGAATCCTAAAGCGATGCGATCTTGGATGTAAAATCCTCGACCCAAAAGTTTTGAATTTTGATGTATTTCGGTGCGATAGGAAGAGAATCCTAAAGCGGTGCGGTCTTGGATGTAAAATCCTCGACCCAAAAGTTTTGAATTTTGATGTATTTCAGTGCGATAGGAAGAGAATCCTAAAGCGGTGCGATGCTTGGATGTAAAATCCTCGACCCAAAAGTTTTGAATTTTGATGTATTTCGGTGCAATAGGAAGAGAATCCTAAAGCGGTGCGATCTTGGATGTAAAATCCTCGACCCAAAAGTTTTGAATTTTGATGTATTTCGGTGCAATAGGAAAGAATCCTAAAGCGGTACAGTCTTGGATATAAAATCCTCGACCCAAAAGGTTGAATTTGATGTACTTCGGTGCAATAGGAAAGAATCCTAAAGCGGTGCGGTCTTGGATGTAAAATCCTCGACCCAAAAGTTTAAATTTGATGTACTTCGAGTGCAATAGGAAAGAATCTTAAGCGATGCGAGTCTTGGATGTAAAATCCTCGACCCAAAAGTTTGAATTTGATGTACTTCGGTGCGATAGGAAAAGAATCCTAAGCGGTGCGGTCTTGGATGTAAAATCCTCGACCCAAAAGGTTGAATTTGATGTACTTCGAGTGCAATAGGAAAGAATCCTAGCAAGTGCAGTCTTGGATGTAAAATCCTCGACCCAAAAATTTGATTTTGATGTACTTCGAGTGCAATAGGAAAGAATCCTAAGCAGTGCGATCTTGGATGTAAAATCCTCGACCCAAAAGGTTGAATTTCGATCTTGGATATAAAATCCTCGACCCAAAAGGTTGAATTTGATGTACTTCGAGTGCAATAGGAAAGAATCCTAAAGCGAGTGCGATCTTGGATGTAAAATCCTCGACCCAAAAATTTGATTTTGATGTACTTCAGTGCAATAGGAAAGAATCCTAAAGCAGTGCAGTCTTGGATGTAAAATCCTCGACCCAAAAGTTTGAATTTGATTTGATTGGTATTTGATTGGAGATCTGGAAGAAATTGAATTTGAATTTGATTGAGACTTGAAATCTGGAAAGATTGAATTTGAGACTTGGAAGGATGAGTTTGAACTCGATTGAAATTTGATTTAAGATTTGATTTGAAATTTGGAAGATCAAATTTGAAACTTGATCGGGAGTGGATTTGGAATTTGATTGAGAATTTGATTTGTGAATTGAAAAGATTGAAATTTGATTTGGAATTTGGAAAGATTGAATTTGAAATTTGATTGAGAATTTGATTTGTGATTTGATTTAACATTTATGCTGATTTCGTTTATCTTTTAATGATTCAAATTTTATTTTATTGTTCATTTAATGTTCACGTGAATTTGGTGTTCGTCATTTTTAGATTTTTAAAGAAAGTTTTCTTTTATCCCTTTTTTTAATTTCTTTTCTGTTCTTTGTTCGAAGTTTATTTAACTTTAATGGCATTTCCCAATCAATTTGCACAAAAGAGGTGAAGGCCAAAAATGTGACATGGTCACTTTCATTCCAATCATGTTGAAAATACATCATACAACTCGATCTGGAATACATTTCATACAATCCATGTATACTCAAAACGGACTGTGTATGATCTTTGGTAATCCATCAAAAGAAGCATATGTCAGAAATCTATGTCTGAATAGTGGGGTACATGGTTAATAACATCACATTCCAAGCCATCCTTGGCAAGGATGCCTACTGGATGTACGTTGGAGGTGTGATATCTCCCATGTAACTCACAGCTCGTAAGGCCGGAGGTTCTCTAGCTGCGGGTCCGGTTGGAAATGGTAAGGTGTCTTGCTTGTCGTCCATTCTCCCGAAAGTAACCGAGATCCGCTTCATCGGCACTCCCGGTATGCAATGCTTAGCGATATCCGCTCCGTTGCCCTTCGAGTATAATGACGGAACCTACGGTAAAGGTATCTTTACCGGCCCTCGGAACTCACCCGGGCTCGCTATCCGGAGGTCGGATCCGAACATGATGTCACACTCGTTCGGAAAGAGGCCGTGCGAAAGGTCCGACGAAGTCGTGGTGATCTATATGTGGGGGTATGCGGTCACCCTGTTTGTAAATGTTGATAATGCGACTATTGGGTATGCATTCGTCGCAGCGTACCCTCCATGTTATCAATCTTTTTACCATTCTCTTGATGACTAATGGCATCGGATCTACTTGCCGTGACGGAGTATTCCGGTGGGTTTCCCTTCCGTCTTCGACAAAGTTGTAGCAGCATCCGCATTGTATTCGATTCTTCCCTTCCCGGCATCCATCTTCGGGGTTCTGAGTAGGTATTTTCCCTTAGGCGGCCTGCTCGGCCCATTCTTTTCAAATCCCGGATACAATCCACGATTTGCTGTTGTTCATACTCGGAGAATATGTCGGTATGTAGCTCGAGGCCCTCTAGTATGTTGATTCTTCTTCCTTTAATTCTCTCGAAGTATTCAAAGGTTTTCTTTTCAACATTTTGCATCCTCTCCGAGCTCGTATTCCGGAATGATCCGCGGATGGCGAGGCCTTGTGACATATTGTGGGATATATGGTTCAATCCCTTCACGTTCTCCCGCATACCTCGGCTCCTCGGGGATGATGCTCGCCGGGACATCCCCGGGGTTGCTTCGCAACAAGGTCATGCATTATTGGTGGTTCCGTCCGGTGGCGTGGTAGCCTTCTTTCTTCGATCTTCGGAGATTTCCCCGATTCTTTCGTTATCCTAGGAACCGGCCTCCTTTCTTCGGGTTCCTGGTGAACCGGTGTCCTCGAAGTGTATGTATCGGCATTAGCAACTATCTCGTCGCGCTGGTCCGCAGCTAGTTTTGTTAACATCTTACGGATACGGCGATTCTTATTCCTTCGTTGCGTGGCCGTGAGAGTAGCTCTTCGAACTTCTTGAATCTCTGCGGGCGCGGCGGCGACAAGCTCGCCCTCCGTCGTAGCGACTACGGACTTCATTTTCTTATCTTCTTCGGTGTTTGCTTTTCTTTTCTTGTTGTTGGATTGGTGGCTTGGGCCACCCACTTTCATCACCGTCCGTCCGGGCAGTTCTTCTCGATCAGCCGGGACCCGGTCACTTTCCTCGTATCGTAGGCTGCCGGTGCGAAATGCGAGTCAATCTCGATTATCGCTCCATCTTTCACCCTCTTTTCATCGAGTGCAAGGCTTACGCCATTCTTAAAGTTCAAAACCAACCGCCCGTTCGACATTTCCTGCGAAAAGACAAGGAAAAGGATCGTGGGTCATGTACTAAGAACAAGAACATTAAGAAAATGTTTATTAAAGATACATTTTTTTATTATTCTTATATTTTGAAATTTAACGAGAATGAAGTAGGATAAGATGAGGGAAGAGATTTTGATTTGAAAAGAAAACAAGGAAAACTTAATTATCATGATTTTATTTATTTTAGCACATTTTATTATTTTTGGGTTCGGACCCAACCACAAGTAATTACTTCACCCGTGTTTCTTAGGGATGAAGAATTCATTCCTTCGAAACATCAGGTAGCGTAATATTTTTCAAGTATCGTCCGTTGATTGGAAGCATATGTCGTTCTCCCCGGCGATTCACTAGTCGGTAGGAACCTCCCGAGTATACCGCTTCAACCACAAACGGTCCTTCCCAAGTGGGTTCAAATTTTCCTCCTATCTTGCGGTGTGCAAGAATAGGTCTCTTGAGAACGAGAACTAAGTCACCAACTTTGAAGGTTCTTGGGCGGACCAGTTTGTCATGGGCTTGAACCATCTTAGCTTGGTATAGTTCTAAATTCTGTTGTGCTGCAAGTCTTTTCCCTTCCAAGCTTTCTAATTCTTCGAGTCATAGTCTGGCGTTTTCTTCTGTCGTGATCTTGTTTGCAATTGCAATTCTGAGTGAAGGAAGCTGAACCTCTAAAGGTAACACTGCCTTGGACCCATACACCGCGAGCGTAAGGTGTAGCTTGAGTAGGGGTTCGAAGGTCGTCCAGTAGGCCCATAAGGCTTCTAACAATTTCTCGTGCCAATTTCTCTTATTATCGTCCAAGGTTTTCTTTAAGATTTGAACGAGAGTTTTATTAAAAGCCTCGACGAGGCCGTTTGCTCTTGGGTAGTAAATTGTTGAGTATCGCCGGTCGATTCCGTGTCTCCCGACAAAATTGTTGATTTGTGTGCTTCGAATGCCGACCCATTATCCGAGATGATCCCGCGCGGCACTCCGAAACGGTAGACAACTTGGTTCTTGAAAAGCCGTAGCACGTGGTGTGCTTTCACTTCTCTAAGTGGAACCGCTTCGCCCACTTGGAAAAGTAATCCGTAGCCGCAAGAATGAAACGATGTCCTTTTGAAGATGGTGGTTCTATCGGACCCACTATATCCGTGCCCTCAACATTCAAACGGCCACGACGCAATTGTCGGGTGTAGCACATTTGGAGGTTGGTGTAGAACCACTCCGTGCACTTGGCATCGATGACGGCTCTCGGCGATTTTCATGCGGTCGGTCATCATCGAGGGCCGAGTAGTACCCTAGTCTTTTAATTTTCATTTTCATCTTTGGACTCGACCGGTGAGCGCCACGAGTCCCGAATGCACCTCTTTAACAATTTCACGGGCCTCGGACCCGCTTAGGCACCTTAGCCACATTTGATCAAAAGACCTTCCGTACAATGTGTTGTTTATTAATGCGTAAGACGAGTTCTTTTCTTGATCCGATGGGCTAGCGACCTATCGTCCGGTAGCTTTCCTGTTTGCGGGTAGTTCATCAATGGTCGTCGCCAATCTTCCGTGTTTTCTACGTCACTACTGCAATCGATTCTTTTTCTTTTCTCGATTTGTGTATTGTGTCTATGTCGAGCTGTGATAGGACCTGACGTCCGTGAACTGACACTTCCACTGATTCATCTTGCAAACAGGCAAATTCTTTTGCGAGACGGGCTAAAGCATCTGCTAAAGCATTCTCTTTTCTAGGAATTTTGTAGATCGTCACATTTGGAATCTGTTCCAACAGCTGTATGGCATACTGGAAGTATTGTTCGAGTCTTGGTTTAAAAATCCTGTATTGTCCGGCGATCTGTTGAATGATTAACTGTGAATCCCCGTAGATGTTGATGTCTGTTATCCCCATTTGAATGGTTAATTCCGATCCGTTATGAGGGCCTCGTATTCTGCTTCGTTGTTTGTACACGGTTCTATCAAGTGGTAGGAGTATCTTAACATCCCCCGCTCCGTGTTATAAAGATTAGCCCGATTCCCGCCTCACGGGCACTATCACTTGCGATTCTTCGTCTTTGTGTGCCGAAGATGCTCCGTCGAAATACAATTCCCAACGTCGATCATCGGGGTCTTCTAGGCTCATTATTTGTTCATCCGGCAGATCGTCATCGAGAGGAGATTCGGCCGCAAAGGGTGTGCTCGCGAGGAAGTCCGCTAAGACTTGTCCCTTTACGGCACGCGAGAGGCACGAAAGTTATATCGAATTGCAATAATATCATTGACCATCCGGCAAGTCCGCCGGAAAGTGTTGGACGAGTCATCAAGTATTGCAATGGATTAAACTTCGAAATCAAGTTGACCTTATGAGAAAGCATGTAGTGCCCGAGCTTTTGAGCGGCGAAGATCGTGGCCAAACAATGCTTTTCAATTGCGGGATACCTTACTTCCGTCGGGAGTAAACGACGGCTTAAGTAGTAAAGAGCATTTTCTTTACCCTCATCATCGACTCGGCTAACAGGGCTCCGAGAGAGTCGTCTAAAGCCGCGGTGTAAAGTATCGACGGTCTACTCGAGACCGGGGCTGCTAAGACAGGAGGTGTCATTAAATATTGTTTAATGTCTTCGAAGGCCTTCTCGGCATTTCTCTTCCCAAATAAATTTGGCGTCCTTTTTAACTAAGTGCCGAGAAAGGCCGACACCTACTCGACGAGTTTGAGATAAAGCGTCGAAGATATGCCAGCCTTCCCTTGAAAAGATCGTAGTTGTTTTAAGGTTTTGGGAGGCGGCATTTCTAAGATGACTTTAATCTTCTCCGGTCGATTTCAATTCCACGATGTCGGACAACGAATCCTAAGAATTTCCCGGAGGTGACACCGAAGGCGCATTTTAAGGGATTCATCTTAAGGTTAAATTGTCTTAATCGTTCGAAAACAATTCTCAAATCATACAGTGGTTTTCCTTTACTTTGCTTTTGATGACGACATCGTCCACGTAAGCACTCGACTTGATTGTGGATGAGATCATCAAAAATTCTTGTCATTGCTCTTTGGTAGGTTGCTCCTGCGTTCTTTAGTCCGAATGGCATCACTCGTGTAGCAAAATACTCCGATCGGCGTTCGAATGCTCGTAAGCTTTTCATCTTCCGGAGCCATTTTTATCTGGTTGTATCCCGAAGATCCATCCATGAATGAGAATATTTCATGTGTCGAAGCAATATCGATCATCGACTCTGGAATCGGTAGAGGGAATTCATCTTTTGGACATGCCTTGTTTAAATCTCTCGAAGTCCACACAAATTCCGATCCGACCATTCTTCTTTCGATCGGCACCACATTGGCTAACCGGGTCGGGTATTGTTCTTCACGGACAAATTTAGCGTCTATTAGCTTTTTAACTTCGGCTATGACTTGTTGTTCGATTTCCGGACGCATTCTTCCGGGACCTTGTCCGATCGGGACGAAGTAGGATCTACTCCTAGCTTATGGATCGCAACCTCCGGAGCTAATCCCGGCATTTCATCGTAGCTCCAAGCAAAACAGATCTTTAAATTCCATTAATAACTTGATTATTTCTTCGGAGTCTTCTTTATCGAGTAAGGAGCTAACAAAGGTAGGTCTAGGCTCTTCGCTAGTACCCAAGTTAACTTCCGTTAACTCATCTATCGTAGATTCGATTTCTTCTTCGAATTCCGGTGGAGCGTCTCCAATTTGTAAATCTTCGAGTTTGTCCGTAGTTTCCATGCAGTTTTCATTGGATTTGCAAGTGACAACCAAGCAAAATTCGGTATCGTCAACCGACCCTACCGTGCCGAATCCGAGTCCATACTTTGAATCGGGAGGACGGCCGGAGTTATTCCATAACTTTTCAAAATGTTGTGATCGGGCCTTTTGTCCATTGTCGAGGTAAGAAACCACGTTGAATTAAATTTTGAACACGGGAGAGTACCACTCAAAAGGTAATTCCATTAATTCGATGAAGTGACATCTTCGAATTGTACATTATTTTCGCTTTGGAGGAAGAAGCACCACGGTAGAATTTGATCGGCTTTGCACCGTCATTACGTACCTCTTTGACCTCCATACCCTCGATCTTATTAGAATGGATCGGAGTTAGGGTCATAGTATGTACGTAGTGGTTAATCTTCTCGTACATTGATTTGTATTCTTCGTTCTTTTCATCTTCGAGGGAGATCTTGTATTGCGGCTTCTTTCGACTTATTGTTGCTCGCTTCTTGCTCGATTTCTTTTTCTTCTTGAACTATCATCCCAATCAACATTGATGGTTGGTTTCTTCGTCCAATCGTCCTAGTGTCTCTACCACGGCCTCGTCCCCGGCCTCGACCTCGGATGCGAGTTGTGGAGAAACCTTCACCATCTCGCCGGAAGGGAGTGGTGAGTGATCGTTGGACTAGAACTTCAGGTTCTTCGTTGTCCTGAACTTTCTTTGCTTCATTTGTTATGGTATCTCTGGAGAAGATTGTTTTCTTTGGCGGTGCATAATAAGCCGCATCTTCATGGATTCCAATTTCATGTACGGAGAATGGTTGTAAGTCTCCTTTGATGCACTGTTCCCCTCCATCGTAATATTTGATGCACTGATGCAGAGATGATGGTACCATCCTCGTTTTCATGTATCCATGGTCGGCCCAAGTAGAGCGTCGAACGACGTTTCGAATCGATTATATGAAATTTTGCGGTTGTCTTTGCTAAATCACCGGTCTTCATCGGTAGCGTTATTGACCCGAGGGCTCTTTCTCCTTTTCGGTTGAATCCTCTTAATAACATTTTGTCGGCCTCGAGCTCACGAGCATCAATTTCCAAGTATGCTAGTGTCCGAAGACTCATTATATTGATTGATGCTCCCGGATCCACCAAAACTCCGGAGAGCGTAAACTTCCCAATTAGTAACTCGAAATGTACAACGGTCGGTTGTGATCTCGCCGTCCCAAGTAGTAGGTCATTGTTTGTGAAGGTAACACCTCGCTGTTCCTTTAACGAGCAAACCTCATCCAAGGAATCTCCGGCCATTTGAGCTAAGCAAATTTCCGGATCAAGTAAGGCCTTGATCAGAGCTTCTCTCATCTCCTTTGATAAGATGAGAGCATCGTAGATGCTCGGCTTAGCTCGGTAGCTTCCTAAGATGGGCTAGCACGTTGTAGTCCACTTTGTTCTCCTCGCGTCTCGGCTTCTTCTCGAATGGGTATTTCTTCCGCCGGGGTTGGTTCTTCTTGAACAACCACCGCTTTCCTTTGTCTTTTGGACCCATTCTCGGAGGTAGAACTCTTCCACTTCTCGAGTCGACTTCGTAATTTCTTCCGAATCTAGTGTCGAGTTTGTCGGTGTTTCCTCCCGAATCGGAATGACCGGCTCTTCCGGATTATCTTCAAAATCCGAAGGCTCTAACTCTATCGTAACCGGAGCTCCTCGAAACTCACGGATAGAGCCGTTGCTCGTTGAGCTCTCGTAGCCTCCTCGATGGATGCCTTCTTCGTCATTGTGATCGTCGAGATCATGTATGATTTGAGAATTGTTGTTGGTATCGAAATCGACGCTCGGATTGTCGCTAGTTACGTAATCGTTAGAAACGATCAAAACGTAGCCAACGCCATCACCCTTATCATTATATGATCCCACCGAAGTGAGCGAGATAATCATACAAAATCGGAGGTTCGAGGGATTTCTCCCCGAATCGGAAACAACTATCCTAGGTAAGCAGCCCCTAGTCCAGCCTTAGGAGTCTCGGTCCCCTCTTCTTCGTCAATTTTCTTCTTCTCTTCGATTGTCTCCTGTCGAGGTGGTTCTTCTATCGCAAGTGATAGTACCGGCTTAACAAGTCTCGAACTCGAACCGAAGCTCGCACCGAAGCGGTTCGGATGTTGTCTAAAATCTTCTTCGAAGACCTTGTCCGAGGCGGTAGTCCATCCATCGTTGGTTGCATATGGGTCTATCGGAATGACGGGATCGGTTGAGATAACATCGACGAACCTCCTTTCGGGGTTCCTTCATGTACTCCTTCGGGATTGTTATATTTCCTTTCCGAAGGTTGTCGTTGAGCCAACTTTTCGAAGGTAATGCGGTCTTCTATCTTGTGCCCAAGCATCCGATGGTAGGGGCAAAAGTTGGGATCACCTTTCTTGTTGACTTCCTCCGGTCTTTTGGGCTCGCGGATTGGAAATCCGGAGTTTTTATTAAGCTACGGAACATCTTTGCATCGCTTCATTTTTGAACGGATATTCTCTCGCTCGAAGCTCCCTCAATGTACGTTGCGGACGAGACGGTTGTTCATACCGCGGAGACGACCGATAGCTGGACCGGGGTTGCTTGGTAATTTTGTTGTGGTTGTTGCGGCCGTTCCGGTGGTATTTGCATCGGTTGTTTGCCTTTGTCAACCGCTGCAACGACCCTGCATTTCTTTTCGAAAGTCTTCACCGGCTCGCTCGTCCGTCTTGTCGACGAAACTTAATTGCTTCGCCTCTTCTTGCAAGCTTCCGGCCTTGCTTAACAACTTCTCAAAAGTCTTAATAGTGAATCCCTCGAGGAGAAGTGCTATCGGGCCGTGAATGCTTTTAAGCAAGATGCCGATCGCATGTTGTTCTTGCGGTTGTGGTTCACACTTCATACTTAAATTTCTCCATCGAAGTATGTAATCCACTAGAGTTTCATTCGGCCTTTGTTTCTCTACCACTAAATCACCTATAGTGATGTGGTGCCGAGCTCCGGCAAATCGCTTAATGAAGAGGCTCTCTAGCTCCGAGAATGTCTTTACTGGATCCGTCGGGTAACTCGCATACCGGTCGAAGGCGATTCCCGACAGATCGCTAACGAACCGTCGGAAGAGTAGCGCATCGCTCCCGCCGCATTGCAACAACCGGCACGAAAGTGTGCAACATGCTGTCGGGGGTTCCCGGTTCCGTCGAAGGTCTTAAATAGAGGTGGTACGAAGCCCTTTGGGTATTGGACAGCGTCGAATTCTTCCGGGTAAGGTCTACCCGTCCGAATAGATGTCCCGTTCTTCGATTGTGCTAGGGCTTCTCGCACTCGCTCGTTCTACCAAGTTCTTGATATCCTTTTCGGGGATCATACTTTGTGTTGTATCCTTTTTCACTGGTCATCCCCATTGACGGATGTAATCTCCTTTCCTCCGTCTACGATGTGAATGACTTCCGGGGTGTCTCTCTATGTGGTCGTACTTGACTTTGGAGAGTGGCTAGAGCTACGGCCATCTCTTCCATCCTCTTCGCCATTTGAGCGATCGTGTCGTCCTTTTCCCGAAGCCGTCTCTTCATCGGTTCCGGCTCCTCTCTTCGCGGCCGCAGGAGCACCTTGAGAAGATGATGAAGCTCGTGTCTCAACCATGTCGATTTCTCGCATATTCGTTGTCCATGAATTCCGATGAGTCGATCTCATCTCCGAACTTTTCTTCTCTTTCTTTTGCCAACCGTCGGATGTCGGTTCTCAACTTTTCCATGGCATCTTCTAGCGGAGCTTTCGTGTATCTTTGTGGTTGTCATGCGATGGTTGCCGGGTCCTTTTTTCACGAGTCCCCTTCATCGCGAGTAGCACTTTCTTCGGATTCCAGCCTCCGGCGAGACTTTCTCTCTCGGGCCGCTCGTTTCGGTCTCAATCGCCCCGTAGTGGGACGCCACACCATCCTTCTAGCGACAGAAGGTCTATGACCGGATGGTCCATCGGCCAAATGCCGGAAGGTGGTATCCTCCCTAATCCGTAATCCCGATACTACGACGAGCGGGCTAGCCTTCATTCTCTTGCTTGGCTTTTCTATCATGATGGCGGGTTCTACTCGGGGCCCAAGACGGGATTTGACCGGCACCCGCCCTATCCTTCGTAGAATTTCCGACACGGGACGAGCTTTTCCTTCTTTGCTAGCTTTTCTACCAAAGTTTGCGGTCGAGCAAACGGCGTAGTTCCGATTCTTTTCTTGCGGCTATCGTTGTAGTATGCGGGCCGTGGTAATATGGCGAGCAATCTTGCGAACATTCTCCTCATCCTCTCGCGGCGGAGAGGGGATGGAACCTGCTTCCTCCCAAAAGTGGTATGTAGTCGAGCGATGGTGTATATTCCGGTAGCGGTGTATATTCCGGTAACTCCGGAATTTCCTCCAGGAAGGCAATCTCGGCAGCTACGGCTTCCCCGGCGATCCTTCTATTTCTATTTCTTCTTTGGGTCTTTGTCGGCGAAGGAATCTTCGAACCGGACCCGATTTCGAAGACGAAGGTCTTACAGGAAGATCCGTACCCTCCACGGTAACGGGTTTATCATAGTTCCGGATTCCTTTCCCCTTCGATTTGGCGTAAGTCGGGGTAGGTGCGTAAACAACTAGACCAGTGGGGGTAGTGAGAACAGTCCTCCTGCGGATGGCAGTACTCCTCCTAGTCGGGACCCTTTGCAGGGGAGGAAACTCTTGGGTCGACCTAAGGTTGAACTCAAGCAGTGGTTCCTCAGCTTCAGATACCTTGTTCGTCAGTGCAAAGAGGGAGACGTCGGTGACCTTGACGTTTGTGTTTTCAAATCCCTGTCCAAATCGGATGACCCCATTGTCGGGCGAGTTCATTCTTATAGACAGGCGAAGTCCGAGTCCGTTGGTGAAGGAGAAAATCGGTTTCGGGGCTTCCATTTCGCAAGGTAGATTCGGTTTGTCGATCCCAAGTTATGCTTCTTTTCTTTAGGACGAAAAGGAATTGAAAAGAGTCCGAACGCATTCTTTGTTCATGTATTTATAAGAAGGAATTATTTGTTAAAAGAATCACTTATTAGAGGGTTTGTTTATTTAGAACGGAATGTTCAAAGGTGTAGAGAAGGTAAGGAATCCGATTCGGAAAGGAAAAGAAAGTCTTAAGCAAGACTTCCCGACTCGAAGGATCACTCCTAAACTAACACCTATCGGGGTCCACCCTACCTCAGAAATGAGGTAAAAGGATCTCGGAACCTCTCTGTTTAGGGGTGTCTAAACAGTGGCTCCTAAATCCGAGAGAATGTTGGCTATACTTGCTCAAGGTAGAAATGAACATAGTATTCCAACGGAAAGAAGGGTAGTTTGATCCATTAGGGACATGGATACACTACCGATTTTTGAAAACGGAATTATTCGATTATAATGGAGAGAGGAATATTCCCCAGATGAGTCGCCGTAAATCTCGTCGGCATATTTTTAGGTCGTGTTTTATTTTGAAGAGGGGTCGCCTACCGTAAATCAGTCGGCGAATTTTTAATTTAATTAAAATAAATAATTTGAAAAGTAGTATTTGATTTTGAAAATAATTTTAAATTTGAAGGTTTTAAGATATGAGATTAAACCGATCTCACATCCCAAATAGTTTATATAAACGAGCACCGCACCATAAACCGTGTATCTATCCCTAAGGATGAGACACATCGCTTGATGGTGGGGCTTGATTAAATAAACTAGAAGATTAGTGACATCCGTTTGGTCCGCGAACCAATTTTATAAGCCGACAAGTTTCCCCGCTTAATATGAAAACATTAAACGGGGTTTATATTACTCAGGTTCTTTAAAATTCCCTATAAGGGCAAGCCCTATAGTTAATTACATCTTAAGTGACGGGAATCACCTAAGAAAACTCTCGATAATAACCAATAATTCCGCTCTCAAGAATTTCAAAGTTTAAGGTTTTCAAAGATTGAATTTTGGAATTTCAATAGTGGAATGGATCAAATTTTGGAACATTTTGTTTTGTGAATCCAAAGGAAGAGAGGTAGGAGAAATCACCGATTCGAAGTGAACTTCGATAATTTCCCGACTATCCTATTGTTTGTCTTGAATTTAGGAAAGTCCTAATGTTTATTTGATATTTCAATCTCGCCAATTTCAATTAATTAGGGCTTATATTTGTATGATAAAATCAAACAAATAACTTAGAAGATGTGAGGGTTTATTGTCGTATCGGACGACTACCTCGGAATCCTAAGACCGGTTAGGGCTTAATTTGCAATGCAAATGTCTAACGAAGAGTCGAGGATTTATGTTGCACTGAGCAAGCTACCTCGAAGTCCTATGGCTTGGTTGTTTTAATTCTAGGAAAGTTTCTGTCGAAGTAGACTCGGGTTTCATTGATGACGATGGTCGTGCTGCCCACCATGCTCCGAGCTCCTTGTCGTTGCAGAGGTTTAGTTTTAGAAATCATAAATCAGGAGTTGAGAAAAGTGTTTTGGTTTAGAGAAAATCTTAATTTCCAGGTGTTTTTTATGTTTTATTTAAAACAAATCTTAAAGTTGATTATAACGACACCGGTTAAGATCCCACGGTTCCATCCTTCCGCATCATTATTTTTATCGGATTCACTTAGTCCGGATGAATTTGCTAAACTCAACTCGAATGAGTTCCACACTTTCATTTAGACCGTGGAAATCCCGTTAGCAACACGTAGGTTACATCATCCGAGGTATTCCCGATCATCCAACAGGACGTTTTAGTTTAGTTGCAATTGTAGTTTTGTGTTCCGTTTGTGATTAAATTTTGAGTTGTTTTATATTTTGAAATGTCGTGGCGGTGAATTTTATCTTGCAATGACTTTTAACTTAGTTTTGGTTTCAGCTTTAGGGTCTATCCTAAAGGTGTGGGTTTTCATGCAACGATTGTTTATCATGCAAGAAAAATAAATGCATTTGCAATAAAGTAAATTGCAAGAAAGTAAATTGCAATAAAATAAAATAAAAGCGTACCCGGAGGGTCTTCCCGTCATCCCAAACCGCACTTAAAACACAATTAGCATATTTAAGCAAGTTCCTAGGTAAAGCTAAGGGAAAGGTTATGGTTTTCTACCAAATTCCTAATCCTATAGCTAGTCATTTCCTATGACGTCTAGGTTCTTTGTGTTTTTGTTTGAAGACGATTTTCTTCATCAAAGAACAATTAAATCCAATTGTTCTTATAAATATCCTATCATATTGAGGAAGTGCTTAAGAAGAATCTTAAACATCTTTTCAATATTTCGGGATTATTTTAAGTCCAAATAAATTTAATTATGTAAATGAATCAATCGTCCGAGGTTTTCAAGTTTTATTAATTTGCTCAGATGAACTAGGACATTTGAATATCCTATGAGTGAAGTAACACTTCATTTAATGTTTCATTTAGGAGTTATAATAATCAAAGCTTTCAAGGGTAAATTAGTATTCAAATGATTTGGTTTAAGTTAAAAAGTTTAAATTTGGAATAGTGTTCAAGTCGCTTTATATTTAATTTCTTTTATGTCTTAGGTGATGTTATATTTAATTCAATTTAATTTATTTGAGTTTTAATTTAATTTAATTTAATTTAATTGTTTAATTTAATTTAATTTAATTTTAATTATTTAATTTAATTTAATTTAATTGTTTAATTTAATTTAATTTAATTTAAATTCAATTTAATTTAATTTAATTTAATTTAATTAATTTAATTTAATTTTAATTTAATTTAATTTAATTTAATTTGTTTTAATTTGATTTAATTCAATTATTTAATTTAATTTTAATTTAATTTTTAATTAAGTTTTATCTTTAATTTTAATTGAAATTTTTGAAAGAGTTTAATAATTTAATTTTAGTTTAATGATTAAGTCTTTTAATATTTTGAATTTGAGTTATCATTTTAATTAAAAATTGAGTATTAATGATATAATTATTTTAGGGATTTTTAAATTAAAGAATAAATCTCCTCCTAATAAATATCCCTTATTTTAATAATTCCAATTTTATTATTCTTCCAAATTTAATCTATTACTTAATTAAAGTTTAATCATTTTTTTAAAAAAATGTTTAATGAGTTTCTACCCTTTAATTATTTAAATTTCAATCATCCAAACCAGATTAAGATCAAATATTTTACTTGTTGATTTTTTTTAAACCTAAAGTTTTAATTAAGGGTTGAAAGTTTAATTACCATTTTACCCCTTAAGCTTAATAATTTCATAACTCACTAAATTGAATTCAAATGAACTTGAAATTTTTATGTGACTTCACTCATATGTCAATAAAGACATGAGAGGAGAAAAAGTGATTTTTCTGTATTTAATTTATTTATATAATTATTTTTAGTAGAAAATAGAGATTTTCAAGGAAATTTGATAACATGACCAAGGGAAAGTTTCTGTCCTTAAGAAAATTAGGGGACATTCCTAATGACCAGAGGACCACTTGGACTAATTTTGGTGATTTTTTGAATTATATTATTTTTATTATAATTATTTTGGGTTTTGGAGTGTTAATTAATTTAAAAATAAAATAAATGTTGAAAAATGAATTTTATATTTTTCAAAAATCTCTCTGATATCAAGGAAACCAGAGAATCAAATTTTGCAATTTTCTGATTTTTCTATGATTTATAATAATTATTTTAGTGAAAATGCTAGAAAATACATTTTTTTTTATTTTAAAATTACCCTAGGGCTTTAAAATTCAATATCTCACTAAATAGACCTAGGAAAAATGTGGGATTTGTTCCTAAGTGATTAAAATTCAAAATGTGACATTTTGGTGAATTTTATTATTTTTGTGATTTTTATTATTTTTAATTATTAAAAATATTAAAATATTATTAAAAATTAACTTTTTTAGAAAATTGAAATTTTAATTTTCTTAGGTTCCCCTGATATCAGAGAGGCTCCAAAACTAATTTGGTGAATTTTTGAAAAGTATTTTAAAAGTTATGAATTTTTAAAGTTTAAAATGGCTAAGTGACTTAATCAACCCAATTAGTGGGGCTAACCAAGTCCAATCGACCTCAAATTTTTATGGTAGATTCCTCTGATCCTAAAGGTCAGTGGAGAATTGATTTCAAGTCAATTTGATGCCTGGTTAACTCTAATTAATTAAAGACCTATTTTGGGTGTTTAAGCCAATTAGGGTTAATCTGAGTGAATTAACTCAAGTCCTATTTTTCCTAGAGTTCTCTCGGTCATAAGGAACATCACCAAATATTTCTAGAATTTATTTCACAACATGCTAATTTTTGGAATTAAAATACTCAAAACAGCAACATGCATTTGAAAAATAAATAACTTTTCACAGAGATGGCCTCCGACCTTGGAAAATTCAGTGGAGTGTTCCCAAGTTCAGAGGCTTCAAAGCCCTATGGTCTCATGCCATGGTGAATTGTATACATGCATGGAGAATTAAATGTGTGCAGAGAGTAAATAAATCATAAAAAATAAAATACTTAATGAAATTAAGTGATTTCTTTTTCACATTATTCTCCTCTCGTTCACCGAGCAAGAGGGTATTTTTATTTTATTTTTGTGATTTTTCTACACAAAGATATGGATTTTTGAAGTTTAGGGAATTAAATAAATAAAAAAATACCCTAATTTTCTATTTATCCACGCGGCGCCGCCGCATCCTCAGCGCTCCGAAAGGCCACGCGCGCGCTCCCATTCGACGCCGCCACTCGAGTCGGCAGCCCGGGCCCCGCGGTTCTCGCACCGTTTCCTGGTCCGACGCCATCCGAGCCGTTCGTCCGCGCGTGTATTGAATGGACGCGCATCCGTTCATCGTCCCCAAGTGTCCTCACCCGATAGCCGTCCACACTAAATCCCTAATATCTCACTCGATACTCAATGGATTTTCATGTTCTTATGCTTCTATGGATTCGTCTCGAAGAGACGAACACATCTATACGGCTAACATGCATCGGAACTAAGGCATTTGAAATAGTAGAATCTTCGAAGCTCGGGATGAAGAGTTAGCTCATACCTTGGCTCGGAGAAGTGTGGCTTCAATCCGAGAGTTGTTGCACCTTCGATTGGGTCCCGGCGAAGCTCCGGATGAAGTCTCCCGGTCCAGTGAATTGTCCGGATATGATTTCGACCAAGCCCGATCACAAAGCTTGGAGGCTCGAGCAACCTGGGTGGCTCGGAGATGGGGCTTTTGGTGGTGGACACCTTCCCTCGGTCCGGTGAAGGTGTAGAGCCAATCAATTTGGGAATTGGCTCACTGCGGAGAAGTGTCCCGGTTTTGGGCTAAAGTTCGAGCTCAAAATCGGGCTCGCCAGAAGGAATCGGCTGGAATTCAGTGAGGATCGTGTGCTCTATGTGTAGAGAGTGATCCGGAGTGATTTTGGCGAGTTTCCTTAAGGTTTTGTTTCAGCCCCCTCATGGCCGAGAGGGGTGGAGTTTAAATAGGAGAGGGTGGAAGGCCTCTCGGAGGAGTTAGGGCTTGGGATCGACCTGCTCCGGTGAGGAGAAGATCAGCCATGGTGACCACTAGGCATGGGGCGGCTCGACGAAGTGAGAATTTCAATGTTGGCTCACATGCGAGCTCTCGGCCATGGTGTTTTCCGGCGGCTCGGTGGCCGGCCGGCCAGCAATGGTCACCATCTTGGTCGGGTGGGTCGTGGTCGGGGTTTAGTGTAGGCAATTGAGGTTTGACATGTGTAAAGGAGTTTGATTTAAATGGAATGGGAGAAAACTCACTTTGGCTTGGTTTGGGTCAACCCACCATTTTGGGCTTGGTGCACCCTTCCAAGCTCTGATTTTGAGCTGAGGGAATCATTTAGGTCAGCTTAGAAGGAGTGGTGAAGTCTCCATCCATGATGAGGTGGCTAAACATGGTTTAGTGTGCGACATGATTAAGGTAAAAAGGGTTAAAGGAGGTTTAAGAAAGAACCCCTCTTCTTGCCATAAATGGACTAATGACAAGTCAAAGCCCTCATGGCTTCATGTGGCTTCGAGAATGGCTTGTTCATGGCTTCATTTGGCTTGGGAAAAGGTTGATTTGTTTCATGAAAAGGGTTTTAAGAAATTTTTTGGTAATTTGATGGGAATTTGGATGAAGCTTCATTTGGGATAATTCAATGATGATTTTAGGACTTAGGTAATGGATTTAATTAAATGGATGACAAATGGAGATGTCATGTGGGCTTTAGGGTAGATTTGGGCTTTTGAATTTTGAAGGAAATGGGCTTTTAAGAAGGTTTAAGGAAGTGGGCTTTTAAGTTTAAGGATGTGTTCATGGATGGGAATTTTTGTAGAAGTTTGGGCCAAATAGTTGTTGGTTTTGGTTTAGGGATGTTTCATGAATAACTTGAAGCAAATTTGGGGTAGTTTGGGCTTGAATTGGGTTGGATTTGGATTCTTTTGGTGAATGGGCCAATATAGGTCCAAATGGGCCAAGTTGGGCCAATGTTGGGCTAGGGTTGAAATTTATGTAGAATTATTGTTGAGAAGTGTTTATGGGAGTGTTTCAAAGAGGTTTTGACTTTGGTTGGGCTTTGATTTTTGGGGTTTGGGTTCATTTGGGTTAGGTTCGGGCTTAGGTCGAAAAATGGGCCTTAAGGTCAAAAGTGGAATTGGATCCAAATGTCAATCAAATTGGACTTGGATTTGGTCTAAATTAGTATTAGGAATGTTGAATTGAAGTTTAGAATTGAATTGGACCAAAATTGGGGTCAATTGGATAGGTTTGGTTTGACATTGGGTTCACTTTGGATTAAAATGGGTCAAATCGGGGGTTTTGACAAAAGTAGGGTAAATTGACAAAATTGGCCCATGGTGTAGTGTTGACCTCATTTTTGATGAGGTCTTCCTTTCTTCTTTTTAGTGCTTAGGATCTAGCCTTAGGCTTTTCCTTTGACTATCTTAGAGGACTAGAATTGGGACCCGCCTTTTAGAAATTTAAACCACTTCTAAACTCCCTGCAAACTCCACGAAACTTGACTATAGACCCCTAATCACCTAGAGGGTTGAAATCAAATATGGAAGTTTAAAGGATGAGTTCCTATAGGACTCTTTGGCCTTAGGATCGCCCCGGGTGGCCCGGTGCAGTGAAGGGGCTGACATACACTACACTTACACACTACATTTCCACACACTTCCTAAAACCACACCCATACCCAACTTGACCTCCGACTCATGTAGGTGATTCACATGGATGGTCCTTAACCCCTAAGCCCTTGGCTAAGAGGGTTAGGAACAACATAGTGAATGCCTCAAATGAGTCCTTTCATGGCTCATATGGGCTTGAAATGGCTTCATGGCTCAACCAAAATGATTTCACCCCACTCAAATTCACCCAATCTTCAATTTCCCAAAATTTCAATTTTTTGACCCCCGGGACCCTACACCTACTAAACCTACCCAAAACCCTTGAAATTACCCAAATTTTTGCAAAATTTCCAAATTACCTAAAATTTTCCAAAATCAATCCCAAACTACCCCAAATTTGCTTCAAGTTACTCATGACACATCCATGAGCTAAACCAACAATTATTTGGCCCAACCTTTTACAAAAATTTTCATCCATGAACACATTCATCAAACTTAAAAGCCCACTTCCCTTAAACCTTTCTAAAAGCCCATTTCCTTCAAAATTCAAAAGCCCAAATCTACCCTAAAGCCCACATGACATCTCCATTTGTAATCCATTTAATTAAATCCATTACCTAAGTCCTAAAATCATCATTAAATTATTCCAAATGAAGCCTCATGACAAATCACCCCTAAATACCAAAATTTTCCTTAAATCCATTTCCATGAAATTGACTTCACTTTTCCCAAGCCAAATGGAGCCATGGAGCCATGCACAAGCCATATGCAAGCCATGAGAGCCTCTTTACATGTCACCATGCCATTTTGGGCAAAAGGAGGAGGCTCTTTCCTTAATTCCTAAAGGTGATTAACCACTTCCATGATTCCACTAA
>JAKZJZ010000357.1:0-53295 GCA_022702705.1 Papilionanthe hookeriana x Papilionanthe teres | reverse complement strand
GGTCTTCATTAGCAGTGTTATCGATCCGAGGGCTCTTTCTCCTTTCTCGGTTGAATCCTCTTAATAACATTTTGTCCGCTTCGAGCTCGCGAGCATCAATTTCCAAGTATGCTTGCGTTCGAAGATTCATTATATTGATTGATGCTCCCGGATCCACCAATACTCCGGAGAGTGTAAACTTCCCTATTATAACCGAAATGTACAACGGTCGATCGTGGTCTGTCGTCCCAAGTAGTAGGTCATTGTTCGTGAAGGTGACACCTCGTCGTTCCTTTAACGAACAAACCTCATCTAAGGAATCTCCGGCCATTTGAGCTAAGCAAATTTCTGGATCAAGTAAGGCCTCGATCAGAGCTTCTCTCATCTCCTTTGATAAGATGAGAGCGTCGTAGATGCTCAGTTTGGCCGGTAGTTTCCTAAGATGGGCTAGCACGTTGTAGTCCACTTTATTTCCATGTGTCTCAATTTCTTCGCGAATGGGTATTTCTTCTGCCGGGGTTGGTTCTTCCTGAACAACCACCTACTTTCCTTTGTCCTTTGGACCCATTCTCGGAGGTATAACTCTTCCACTTCTTAAGTTAACTTCTGTAATTTCCTCTGAATCTAGTATTGAGTTTGCTGGTGTCTCCTCCTGAATCGGAATGACAGGTTCATCTAGATTAGCTTCAGAATCGGAAGGCTCTAACTCTATTGTGACTGGAGCTCCTCGAAACTCGCAAATAGATCCATTGCTTGTTGAACTCTCGTAGCCTCCTTGGTGGATGTCTTCTTTGTCATTGTGATCGTCGAGATTGTGTATGATTTGAGAATTGTCATTTGTATCGGAATCGATGTCCGGATTTTCGCTAGTTACGTAATCGTTAGAAACAGTCAAAACGTAGCCAACGCCATAACCCTTATCATTATAAGATCCCACCGGAGTGAGCAGATAATCATACAAAGTCAGAGGTTCGAGGGATTTCTCCCCCGAATTGGAAACAACTATCCTAGGATAAGCAGCCCCTAGTCTAGCCTTAAGAGCCTCAGTCTTCTCTTCTTCGTCGATTTTCTTCTTCTCTTCAATTATCTCTTATTGAGGTGGTTCTTCTATCGCAAGTGATAGTGTCGACTTAATAGGTTTCGAACTCTGAATTGAGGCTCGCACCGAAGCGGTTTGGATGTGATCCAAAATCTTCTTCGAAGACTTTGTCCAAGCGGTAGCCCATCCATCATCAGTCGCATAGGAGTCTATCGGCACAATGAGATCCGTCGAGATAACATTGACGGAACCTCCTTTATGTGGTTCCTTCATGTACTCCTTCGGGATCGTTATATTCCCTTTCCGAAGATTGTCGTTGAGCCAACTTTTGAAGGTAATACAATCTTCTATCTTATGCCCAAGCATCCGGTGGTAAGGGCAAAAGTTGGGATCACCTTTCTTGTTGACTTCTTCTGGTCTTTTAGGTTCTGGTAGTTGGAAATCTGGAGTCTTCATCAAACTGTGGAACATTTTCGGCATCTGCCTCATTCTTGAACGGATACTCCTCGCTCGAAGCTCCCTTAATGTACGTTGCGGATGAGGCGGTTGTTCATACTTGTTGAGATGACCGATAGCCGGGTCGGGGTTGCTGGTAATTCTGTTGAGGTTGTTGCGGCCGTTCTGACTATATTTGTATCGGTTGCTTGCCTTTATCGACTGCTGCAACGATCCCGGACTTCTTTTCAAAAGTTTTCATGGGCTTCTGTTTGTCTGTTTTGTCGGTGAAACTTAATTGCTTCGCTTCCTCTTGCAAGCTTTCGGCCTTGCTTAACAACTTCTCGAAAGTCTTAATAGTAAATCCCTTGAGGAGAAGTGCTATCGGGCCATGAATGCTCTTAAGTAAAATGTCGACTGCATGTTGTTCTTGTAGCTGTAGCTCACACTTCATACTTAGATTTCTCCATCGAAGTATGTAGTCCACCAAGGTTTCATTGGGTTTCTGCTTTTCTACCACAAAATCACCTATAGTGATGTGGTGCTGGGCTCCGGTAAATCGCTTGTTGAAGAGGTTCTCTAGTTCTGAAAATGTCTTCACCGAACCGTTCGATAATTCTGCATACCAATCAAAGGCGATCCCTGACAGGCTGCTGACAAATTGTCTGAAGAGTAAGGCATCACTTCCGCCGGCATTGCAACAACTGGCACGAAAATGTGCAACGTGCTGCCGAGGGTTTCCGGTCCCATCAAAGGTCTTGAACAGAGGTGGTACGAAGCCTTTCGGATATTGGACAGTGTCGAATTCTTCGGGGTAAGGTCTACCCGTCCTAATGGATGTCCCGCTCTTTGATTGTGCCAAGGCTTCTCGCACCTCGCCGTTCCACCGTGTTCTTGATATCCTTTTCTGGAATCATGCTTTGTGTTGCATCCTTCTTTAACTGATCATCCCCATTGACGGACGTAATCTCCTTTCCTCCGTCTACAATGTGAATGACTTCTGGGGGTGTTTCTCTTTGGGGTTGCACCTGACTCTGGAGAGTGGCTAGGGCTACAGCTATCTCTTCCATCCTTTTTGCCATTTGGGCGATCGTATCATCTTTCTCCTGAAGCTGCATCCTCATTACTTCCGGCTCCTCTCTTTCGCGGCTGCGAGGGCACCTTGTGAAGCCGACGAAGCTCGTGTTTCAACCATGTTAATTTCTCGCATACTCATCATCCATGAATTCGACGAGTCAACCTCATCTCCGAATTTCTCTTCTCTTTCCCTTGCTAGTCGCGTAATATCGGCTCTTAGCTTTTCCATAGCATCTTCTAGTGGTCTTTTCTGTACATCCTTGCAGTTGTCATGTGATAACTGTCGGGTTTCCTTCTCATGAGTCCCCTTTACTGCGATAGCACTTTCTTCGGACTCAAGTCTCCTGATGAGACTTTCTTTCTCAGGTTGTTGTTTTAATCTTAATTGTCCGGTAGTGGGACGCCATACCATCCTTCTAGCAGCTGAAGGTCTAGGACCGGATGGTCTGTCAGCCAAATGCTGGAAGGTGGTATCCTCCCTAATTTGTAGTCCTAAAACAGCGACAGGTGGACTAGCTTTCATCCTCTTATTTGGCTTTTCCGCAGCAATAGCGGGTTCTACTCGCGGCCCAAGACGGGACTTGGCTGGCACCCGCCCTATCCTTCTTAAAATTTCTGACACAGGGCATTTTTTCTTTCTTCGATAACTTTTCTATCAGGGTTTGGAGTTGAGCAAATGGTGTAACTCTAGCCCTTTTCTTACGGCTATCGTTGTAATATACGGGCTGAGGCAATGCGGCAGCAATCTTGCGAACATTTTCCTCATCCTCTACAGCGGAGAGGGGATGGAACCTGCTTCCTCCCAAAAGTGGTATGTATTCAGGCAACGGTGTATACTCGGGCAGTTCTGGGATTTCTTCTAGGCAAGCAACTTCAGCAGCTCTGGCTTCTCTAGCAATCCTTCTACTTCTGTTCCTTCTCTGAGTCCGTGTCTGTGATGGAATTCTCGAGCTGGACCCGATTTCAAAAACAGAAGGTTTCACAAGAAGATTTGTACCCTCCATGGAAATAGGTTCACCATAGTTTTGAATTTCCTTCCCCTTTAGTCTGGCAGAAGCTGGGGTAGGTGTAGAGACAACTAGACCAGTGGGGGTAGCAACAACAGTCCTTCTGCGAACAACAATACTCCTCTCGGCTGGAATCTTTTGCGGAGGAGGGAATTCATGAGTTGACTTGAGGTTAAACTCAATCAACGGTTTCTCAGTTTTTGGTACTTTGCTTGTGAGTGAAAAGAGAGTGACGTCGGGGATTTTGATGTCGGTGTCCCTGAATCCTTGTCCGAATCGAATGATTCCATTATCAGGCAGTTCGCCCTTGAACACGGCCAGGTCGAGTCTGTTGTCGAAGGAGAAGATCAGTTTTGGGGCTTCCATTTCTGCAGGGCAGATCCCAAGTGTTAGTCTCCGGATCGTGCTTCTTCTTATCGTACAACTTATGACGAAAAAGAAAGAGTCTGAAAGCATTTCTGTTAATTGTTTTTTCGAAAAGATTTGTTCGTTAGGAAGGAGAATTATTAAAAGAAAGAGAGTTGTGGGAAGGGTAAAAGGAATTGATTAGGAACTGGAAAAGGAAGAGGAAGTCTTGTAGAAACTTCTCGACCCGCAAGACTGCTCCTAAACTAATACCTATTGGGGTCCACCCCACCTCAGAAATGAGGTAAAAGGATCTCGGAACCTCTCTGTTTAGGGGTGTCTAAACAGTGGCTCCTAAATCCGAGAGAATGTTGGCTATACTTGTTCAAGGTAGGAATGAACATAGTATTCCAACGGAAAGAAGGGTAGTTTGATCCACAAGGGACATGGATACACTACCGATTTTTGAAAGCAGAATTATCTGATTAAAATGGAGAGAGGAATTTTTCCCCAGCGGAGTCGCCAAAAATAGTACGGCTTATTTTCAGGTTATGCATTTTGAAAAGGGGGTCGCCTAACAGAAATTGTCGGCGAATTTTATATTTTAAATTTAATTTAAATATATATATATATAATTTAAAAATTAGCATTTGATTTTGAAAATAATTTTAAGTTTGAAAATTTTAAGATATGAAATCGAACAGATCTCACATCCCGAATAGTTTACATAAACGAGCACCGCACCACAAACCGTGTATCTACCCCGAAGAATAGACACACTGCTTGGTAATGTGGCTCGATTAAATAAACTAGAAAGGTTTGTGACATCCGTTTGGTCCGCGAACCAATTTTATAAGCCGACAAGTTCCCCGCTTAATATAAATGAATTAAGCGAGGTTTATATTACTCCGGGTTCTTAAAATTCCCTATAAGGGCAAGCCCCTATAGTTAATTACATCTTAAGTGACGGGAATCACCTAAGAAAACTCTCGATAATAATCAGTAGTTCTGCTCTCAAGAATTTCAAAGTTTAAGTTTTCAAAGGATTGAATTTTGGAATTTAAATAGGGAATAGATCAAATTTGGAACATTTTGTTTTGGGAATTCAAAGGAAGAAAAGTAGGAGAAATTACGGATTCCAAGTGAACTTCGGTAATTTCCCGACTATCCTATTGTTTGGCTTGGATTTAGGAAAGTCCTAATGTTTATTTAATTTTTTGATCTTGCCAATTTTAATTAATTAGGACTTATATTCGTATGACATGATCATACAAATAGCCTTGAAGATGTGAGGGTTTATATCGTATCAGACGACTACCTCGGAAATCCTAAGACCGGTTAGGGCTTAATTTGCGATGCAAATGCCTAACAAAAGGTTGAGGATTTATGTTGCACTAGGCAAACTACCTCGAAGTCCTATGGCTTAGTTATTTAATTCTAAGAAAGTTTTGCTGAAGCAGATTCGAGTTTTCTCGATGACGATGGTCGTGTCGCCCACCATGCTCCAAGCTCCTTGTTGTTGCGAGAGGTTTAGTTTTAGAAGTCATAAATCGGGAGATGAGAAAAGTGTTTTGGTTTAGAGAAATTCTTAATTCCCAAGTGTTTTTATGTTTTAATTAAAACAAATCTTAAAGTTGATTATAACAACACCGGTTAAGATCCCACGGTTCCATCCTTCCGGCATCGTTATTTTTATCGGATTCACTTAGTCCGGATGAATTTGCTAAACTCAACTGAATGAGTTCCACACTTTCATTTAGACCGTGGGAAATCCCGTTAGCAACACGTAGGTTAAATCATCTGAGGTATTCCCGAACATCCAACAAGACGTTTTAATTTAGTTGTAATTGCAGTTTTGTGTTCTGTTTGTGATTAAATTTTGAGTTGTTTTATATTTTGAAATGTTGTGGCAGTGAATTTTATCTTATAATGACTTTTAATTTAGTTTTGGTTTCAATTTTAGGGACTATCCTAAAGGTGTGGGTTTTCATGCGACAGTTGTTTATCATGCAAGAAAAGTAAGTGCGATGCGATTAAATAAATTGCAATAAGGTAAATTGCAAAAAAATAAAAGCGTACCTGGAGGGTCTTCCCGTCATCCCAAGCTGCACTTAAACACAATTTAGAATATTTAAGCAAGTTCCTATGTAAAGCTAAGGGAAGGGTTATGGTTTTCTACCAAATTCCTAATTCTATAGCTAGTCATTTCCTATGACGTCTAGGTTCTTGTGTTTTTGTTTGAGGACGATTTTCTTCATCAAAGAACAATTAAGTTCAGTTGTTCTTATAAATATCCTATCATATTGAGGAAGTGCTTAAGAAGAATCTTAAACATCTTTTCAATATTGCTAGAATTGTTTTAAGTCCAAATGAATTTAATTATACAAATGAATTAATCGTCCGAGAATTCAAGTTTTGTTGTTATCTCGCTCGATGAACTAGGACATTTGAATATCCTATAAGTGAAGTAACACTTCATTTAACGTTCTGTTTAGGGGTTATGACAACAAAAGCTTTCGAGGGAAAATTGATGTACAAATGGTTTATGATTTAATTTAAGTTAACAGGTTTAAATTTGGAATAGTGTTCAAGTTGCTTTATTTTGAATTTCTTTATGTCTTAGGTGATGTTATTTTTAATTCAATTTAATTTAACTTTAATTTGGTTTAGTTTTAATTTTAATTTAATTCAATCTAATTTTAATTTTAACTTGATTCTATTATTTAATTTAATTTAATTCAATTTAATTTTAATTTTAACTTGATTCTATTATTTAATTTAATTTAATTCAATTTAATTTGATTTGACATAATTTAATTTAATTTAATTTAATTTGATTTAATTTAATTTGATTTAACTTACTTTAATTTAATTTAATTTAATTTAATTTAATTTAAATTTAATTTACATTTTTAATTTAATTTGATTTAATTTAATTTTAATTTAATTTAATTTAATTTAAATTTTTATTTAAATTTTTTTTTTAATTTTAATTTAACTGAAATTTTAAAAGGGTTTAATTTAAATAATTTAACTTTAATTTAATTTAGTGATTAAGTCTTTTAGCATTTTAAATCTTAAATTTGGATTATCATTTTAATTAGGAATTAAATATTATTGAGATGATTAATTTAGGGATTCTTAAATTAAAGAACAAATCTCTTCCTAATAATATCTTTATTTTAATAATTCCAATTTTATTATTCTTCCAAATTTAATCAATTATTTAATTAAGGTTTATTTTAATTATTTTTAAATTGTTTAATAGGTTTCTACCCTTTAATTATTTAAATTTCAATCATCCAAATCAGATTAGGATCAAATATTTTACTCTTCAATTTTATTAAGCCTAAAGTTTTAATTAAAGGTTAAAATTTTAATTACCATTTTGCCCTTCAAGCTTAATAATTTCATAACTCACTAAATTGATCTTAAATGAACTTGAAATTTTTATGTGACTTCACTTATATGTCAGTAAAGACATGAGAAGAGAAAATGTGATTTTTCTATATTTAATTTATTTATGTAATTATTTTTGGTGGAAAATAGAGATTTCCAAGGAAAATTTAATAATATGACCAAGGGAAAGTTTCTGTCCTTGAGAAAATTATTGGACATTTCTAATGATCAGAGGACCACTTGGACCAATTTTGGTGATTTTTGGAAATATATTATTTTTATTATAATTATTTTAAGTTTTGGAGTATTAATTAATTTAAAAATAAAATAAAGGTTGAAAAATGAATTTTATATTTTTCAAAAATCTCTCTAATATCAAGGAAATCAGAGAATCAATTTTTACAATTTTCTGATTTTTCTTTGATTTATTAGAATTATTTTAGTAGAAATGCTAAAAAATACATTTTTTTTTAATTTTAAAATTACCATAGGGCTTTAAAATTTAATATCTCATTATAGAGACTTAAGAAAAATATGGGGTTTGTTCCTAAGTGATTAAAATTCAAAATGTGACATTTTGGTGAATTTTATTATTTTTGTGATTTTTATTATTTTTTAATTATTAAAATATTAAAATAATGCAAAAAAATCAACTTTTTTAGAAAATTACAATTTTATTTTTCTTAAATTCCCCTAATATCAAAGAGGCTCCATAACCAATTTGGTGAATTTTTGAAAAGTATTTTGAAAGTTATGAATTTTTAAAGTTTAAATTGGCTAAATGGCTTAATCAACCCATTTAGTAGGGCTAACCAAGTCCAATTGACTTCAAATTTTTATGGTGGGTTCCTCTAATCCTAAAGGTCAGTGGAGAATTGATTTGAAGTCAATTTGATGTATGATTAGCTCTAATTAATTAAGGACCTATTTTGGGTGTTTAAGCTAATTAGGGTTATTCCAAGTAGATTAATTCAAAACCTATTTTTCCTAGGTTCCTCTGGCCATAATAAACATCACCAAATTTTTCTAGAATTTATTTCACAACATGCTAATTATTGGATTTAAAATACTCAAAACAGTAACATGAATTTGAAAAATCAATAACTTCTCATAGGATGGCCTCCGACTTTGGAAAATTCGGGGAATGTTCCCAAATTCGGAGGCTTCAAAAGCCCTATGGTCTCATGCCATGGTGAATTTCCTATATGCATGGAGAATTAAAACAATGCAGACGAGTAAATAAATTATTAAAAATAAAATACTTGATGAAATTAAATGATTTCTTTTCCACATTATTCTCCTCTGTTCACTGAGTAAGAGGGTATTTTTATTTTATTTTTCTGATTTTTCTACACAAAGTTATGCATTTTTGAAGTTTAGGGAATTAAATAAATAAATAAAAAACCCTAATTTTCTATTTAAAACGGCGGCACTGACTCATCCTAGGCATCTCCGAAACGCTGCATGTCGCGCTGCCATTCGACGCCGCCACTTGAGTCGCCAGCCCGGGTCCCGCCTTCCGCGTATCATCTGCCGATCCGACCCGATCTGAGCCGTCCGTCCGCGCGTGTATGGAATGAACGACATTCGTTCATCGTCCCCAGCCGTTCTCACCCGAGAGCCGTCCACACTAAAACCCTAAGAACTCACTCATTTCTCAATGGATTTTCGTGTTCTTGTGCTCTATGGATTCGTCATGAAGAGACGAATACATCTATACGGTGATCATTCATTGAAATTAAGGCATTTGAAATGGAGAATCTCCAGAAGCTCAGGATAAAGAGTTAGCTCATACCTTTGCTCAGAGAAGTGTGGCTTCAATCTGAGGGTTGTGTTACCTTCGATTGGGTAAATCATGTTTTGGGTTAGTTTTGGGTCAACCCTTGGTTTTGGGTTAGGTCCACCCTCCAAGGCCAATTTGGGCTGAAGGGAAAGTCACTTGGATCAGCTTGATTAGTGGGGTCAAGTCACAATCCAAGTACAATTAAGCTTAAGCAAGAGTTAGGGGAGACATGGGAGTGGTTAATCACTCTTAAGAGAATCATTAAAGGGTCCCCTCTTCTTGCCATTTTGGCTATGGTGAAGTGTCCAAGGCTTTCATGGCTCACATGTGGCTCATGCATGGCTTCATGGCTCACCTTTGGCTTGGAAAAAGCTAAGTCAACTTTCATGAAAGAGGTTTTTAGGAATTTTGATAATTTAGGATTGATTTAATGGGATTTGGCACATGGCTTGATTTGGATTTATTTTATCATGGGTTTAGAACTTAGGAGATGGTTCCATCCAATGGAGGATGATATAAGGTTGTCATGTGGGCTTTGGGCCTTTGAAATTTAGTGAAGGTGGGCTTTTAAAGTGATTTAGGGAAGTGGGTTTTTTTTTATTTTAGGATGAGAATTTTGCAAAGGATTGGATCCAATAAGTGTTGAATTTAGTTTAGGAATGTTTCATGAATGATTTGGAATAAATTTGAAGTGTTTGGGCTAGGTTTGGGTTGGATTTGGACCTCTTTCTTGAATGGGCCAATATAGGTCAAATTGGGCTAACTTGGGCCAATGTTGGGCTAGGGTTGAAATTGATGTAAAATAAATGTTGGGAAATGTTTATGGGAGTGTTTCAAAGAGGTTTTGGCTTTGGTTGGGTTTTGATTTTGGGGTTTGGGCTTATTTGGGTTAGGTTTGGGTTTAGGTTAAAATTGGGCTTTTTGCTTTGGGTTGAATTTGAGTGGGGTTTGGGTCTAAATTTTGGGTAAATCATGTTAGTGTTTTGTTTGTGGGGATGTTAAGGAAGGTTTAGAAAAGATTTGGGGTTAATTGGAATTGAATTGGGTTAGTTTGGATTAGGTTTGGGTCATCGGTCCAAATTGGGCTTTAAGGCCAAAAGTGAAATTGGATTCAAATGTCAATCAAATTGGACTTTTATCTGGTCTAGATTGGTGTTGGGAGTGTTGAATTGAAGTTTAGAATTGAATTGGACCAGAATTTGGGTCAATTGGGTAGGTTTAGTTTGACATTGGGTTCACTTTGGGTTAAAATGGGTCAAATTGGGGATTTTGACAAAAGTGGGGTAAATTGACAAAATTGGCCCATGGTGTATTTGAACAAAATGAAATTGGGAATATTTGAGATTTTCTGGAATTTTCTGGGAATTTTCTGAATTTTTGGATTTTTGGGTCAAGAGGGGTATTTTGGGTATTTGGAGGGTATTGGGAGGTATTTTTGGCTATGGATGATCAACTTGATTGGTGAGGAAATGTTCAAGGTTAACTTAGGGGAATTTTGGGTGATTTGGAAATTTTGAAAAATTTGGGTAAATTTCAAGGGCTTTGGGTAGGCTAGGCGGTGCTGGGTCCCGGGGTCGAAAATCGAAAATTTGGAAAATTGAAGATCGGGTGAATGTAAGTGGAATGAAATCATTTGGTTGAGCCATGAAGCCATATCAAGCCTACATGAGCCATGAAGGGACTCATTTGAGGCATCCACTATGTTGTTCCTAACCCTCTTGCCAGGGCTTAGGGGTTAAGGACCATCCATGTGAATCACCTTTATGAGTCAGGAGGTCAAGTTAGGCATGGGTGTGTTTTTAGGAGGTGTGTGAAAGTGTAGTGTATAAGTGTGTTGACCTCATTTTTGATGAGGTCTTCTCTTCTTCTTTTTAGTACTTAGGATCTAGCCTTAGGCTTTTCCTTTGACTATCTTAGAGGACTAGAATTGGGACCCACCTTTTAGAAATTCAAACCACTTCTTAACTCCCCGCAAACTCCACAAACTCGACCGTAGACCCTTAATCACCTAGAGGGTTGAAATCAAATGTGGAAGTTTAAAGGATGAGTTCCTATAGGACTCTTCGGCCTTAGGACCGCCTCCAGGTGGCCCGGTCCAGTGAAGGGGCCGACTTACACACACACTACACCTACACACTACACTTCCACACACTTCCTAAAACCACAACCATACCTAATCTTAACCTCCCGACTCATGTAGGTAATTCACATGGATGGTCCTTAACCCCTAAGCCCTCGCGCAAGAGGTTAGTGAACAACATAGTGGGTGCCTCAAATGAGTCCCTTCATGGCTCATGTGGGCTTGAAATGGCTCCATGGCTCAACCAAAATGATTTCATTCCACTTAAATTCACCCAATCTTCAATTTCCCAAATTTTCAATTTTTGACCCCCGGGACCCTACACCCGCTTAACTTTACCCAAAACCTCGAAATTACCCAAATTTCTCAAAAATTTCCAAATAACCCAAAATTACCAAAAATCAATCCCAAACATCTCCACATCACTCAAATTGATCATTCATACCCAAAAATACCAAAAATTCCAAAAATACCTCCCAATACCCTCCAAATACCCAAAGTACCCCTCTTGACCAAAAAATCCAAAAATTCAGAAAATTCCCAGAAAATTCCAGAAAATCCCAAATATTCCCAATTTCATTTTTTCCAACTACACCATGGGCCAATTTTGTCAATTTACCCTACTTTTGTCAAAACCCCCAATTCGACCCATTTTAACCCTAAGTGCATCCAATGTCAAACCAAACCTACCCAATTGACCCCAATTTTGGTCCAATTCAATTCTAAACTTCAATTCAACATCCCCAATACCAATCTAGACCAAATCGAAGTCCAATTTGATTGACATTTGGATCCAATTTCACTTTTGGCCTTAAAGCCCAATTTGGACCCATGACCCAAACCTAACTCAAACTCATCCAATTCAATTCCAATTAACCCCAAATCTTTTCTAAATCTTCCTTAGCATCCCCAAAAACAAAACCCTAACATGATTTGCCCAAAATTTGAACCCAAACCCCACTCAAACTCAACCCAAAGCTAAAAGGCCCATTTTTGACCTAAACCCAAACCTAACCCAAATGAACCCAAACCCCAAAATCAAAACCCAATCAAAGCCAAAACCTCTTTGAAACACTCCCATAAACATTTCTCCACATTAATTTTACATCAATTTCAACCCTAGCTCAACATGGGCCCAACTTGGCCCACTTGGACCTATATTGGCCCATTCACCAAAAGAATCCAAATCCAACCCAATTCAAGCCCAAACTACCCCAAATTTGCTTCAAGTCACCCATGACACATCCATGAGCTAAACCCAACAATTATTTGGCCCAACCTCTTTACAAAATTTCATCCCAAAATCCATTTTAAAATTCAAAAGCCCACTCTCCTAATCCATCTTAAAAGCCCATCTAAAACCCTTTCAAAAAGCTCAAAATCCACCCTAAAGCCCACATGACATCTCCATTTACCATTCACTTAATTAAGGCCATCACCTAAGTCCTAAATTCATCATCAAATAATTCCAAATCAAGCCTCATGCCAAATCACCCCTAAATACCAAAATTTTCCTTAAATCCATTTCCATGAAATCGACTTCACTTTTCCCAAGCCAAAGGTGAGCCATGAAGCCATGCATGAGCCACATGGAAGCCATGAGAGCCTCTTTACATGTCACCATGCCATTTTGGGCAAAAGGAGGAGGCTCTTTCCTTAATTCTTAAAGGTGATTAACCACTTCCATGACTCCACTAAACCATGCTTAAGCCTAATCGTACTTGGATCGCGACTCGACCCCACTAATCAAGCCGATCCAAATCACTTTCTCCTCGACCCTAAACCGAGCCTCGGGTGGTGCACCTAGCCCAAATGGGTGGGTTGACCCATTTAGGTCCAAATCTAGCCATGCCCCATTCCACTTTGGATCAAAGCCTTTACACATGTCCATGGCCAATTGATTGCACAAACCTCCAGCCCCGACCCACCCGACCTCGAGGGTGACCCATGCTCGGCAGGCCGGCCACCGAGCCGCCGGAAAACACCATGGCCGAGAGCTCACATGTGAGCCAACATTGAAATTCTCACTTGCTAAGCCGCCCCATCCCCAGCGGCTACCATGGCTGATCTTCTCCTCACCGGAGCAACTCGATCCCAAGCCCTAACTCCCACTCGGGAGGCCCCCAGCCATTTCTTCTCCGCGAGCTCAATTTCGCAGTCGAAATCCAAGCCCAAAACCAGGACACTTCTCCACAGGTGAGCCAATCCCCAAATTGATTGGCTCTACACCTTCACTGCACCAAGGGAAGGTGTCCACCATCAAAAGCCCCATCTCCAGAGCCACCCGGCTTGCTCCAGACTCTCCAAGCTTTGTGGATCGGGCTTGGTCGAAATCATATCCGTACAATTCACCGGACCGAGAGACTTCATCCGGAGCTTGCCGGATCCAATCGAAGGTGCAACAACTCTCAGATTGAAGCCACACTTCTCTGAGCCAAGGTATGAGCTAATTCTTCATCCCGAGCTTCCGGAGATTCTCCATTTTAAATGCCTTAGTTTCAATGCATGCTAACCGTATAGATGTGTTCGTCTCTTCAAGACGAATCCATAGAGTATAAGAACGTAAAAATCCATTGATAATCGAGTGAGATCTTAGGGATTCGGTGTGGACGGCTCTCGGGCGAGAACACTCGGGGACGATGAACGGATGTCGTCCATTCAATACACGCGCGGACGGACGGCTTAGATGGCGTCGGACCAGGAGACGGTACGAGAACCGCGGGGCCCGGCCGGCCGACTCAAGTGGCGGCGTCGAATGGGAGCGTGCCGCGCGGCCTTTCGGAGTCGCCGAGGATGCGCCGGCGCCGACTCGGATAAGTAGAAAATTAGGGATTTTCTGATTTATTTAATTCCCTAAACTTCAAAAATTCATATCTCTATGTAGAAAAATCGAAAAATAAAATAAAAATACCCTCTTGCTCGGTGAACAGTAGGAGAATAATGTGGAAAAGAAATCATTTAATTTTATTAAGTATTTTATTTTTTATAATTTATTTACTCTCCGCATTATTTTAATTCTCCATGCATGCATACAATTCACCATGGCATGAGACCATAGTGGCTTTGAAGCCTCTGAATTCGGGAACATTCCCCGAATTTTCCAAAGTCGAGGCCATCCCTATGAAGAGTTCTTGATTTTTCAAGTTCAAAGCTATCGTTTTGAGTATTTTAATTCCAATGAATAAGATGTTGTGAAATAAATTCTAGGAAAATTTGGTGATGTTCCTTATGACCAGAGAACCCTAGGAAAAATAGGTTTTCGACTTAGTTCATTTAAAACAACCCTAATCGGCTTAAACACCCAAAATAGGTCTTTAATTAATTAGAGTTAACTGTGCATCAAATTGACTTGAAATCAATTCTCCACCGACCTTTAGGATCGAGGAATCCACCATAAAAATTTGAGGTCAATTGGGCTTGGTTAGCCCCACTAATTGGGTCGATTAAGCCACTTAGCCATTTTAAAATTTAAAAATTCATAACTTTTAAAATACCTTTCAAAAATTCACCAAATTAGTTTTGGAGCCTCTCTAATATCAGGGGAACCAAAGAAAATTAAAATTTCAATTTTCTAAAAAAGTTGATTTTTAATAATATTTTAATATTTTTAATAATTAAAAAATAATAAAAATCACAAAAATAATAAAATTCACCAAAATGTCACATTTTGAATTTTAATCACACAGGAACAAATCCCACATTTTTCTTAGGTCTATTTAGTGAGATATTAAATTTTAAAGCTTTAAGGTAATTTTGAAATAAAAAAAATGTATTTTTTTTAGCATTTTCACTAAAATAATTATAGTAAATCATAGTAAAAATCAGAAAATTGCAAAATTTGCTTCTCTGATTTCCTTGATATCAGAGAGATTTTTGAAAATTATAAAATCCATTTTTCAAAATTTATTTTATTTTTAAATTAATTAACACTCCAAAACTTAAAATAATTATAATAAAAATAATATAATTCAAAAAATCACCAAAATTGGTCCAAGCACTTCTCTGGTCATTAGGAATGTCCCCTAATTTTCTTAAGGACAGAAACTTTCCTTTGATTATGTTATCAAATTTCCCTTGAAAATCTCTATTTTCCACCAAAAATAATTATATAAATAAATTAAATACAGAAAAATCACATTTTCTCCTCTCATGTCTTTATTGACATATGAGTGAAGTCACATAAAAATTTCAAGTTCATTTGAGTTCAATTTAGTAAGTTATGAAATTATTAAGCTTAAGGGGTAAAATGGTAATTAAACTTTTAACCCTTAATTAAAATTTTAGGTTTAATAAAAAATTAACAAGTAAAATATTTGATCCTAATCTGATTTGGATGATTGAAATTCAAATAATTAAAGGGTAGAAACCCATTAAACAATTTTAAAATGATTAAACTTTAATTAAATAATGGATTAAATTTGGAAGAATAATAAAATCGGAATTATTAAAATAAGGGATATTTATTAGGAAGAGATTTATTCTTTAATTTAAAAATCCCTAAACTAATTTTCTCATTAATGCTCAATTCTTAATTAAAATGATAACTCAAATTTAAAATATTAAAAAACTTAATCATTAAACTAAAATTAAATTATTAAACTCTTTAAAAAAAAAAAATTCAATTAAAAATTAAATCAAATTAAATTAAAAATTAAATTAAATTAAATTAAATCAAATTAAATTAAATTAAATTAAATTAAATTAAATTAAAAATTAAATTAAATTAAAAATTAAATCAAATTAAATTAAATTAAATTAAATTAAATAAATTAAATTAAATTAAATAATTAAATTAAATTAAATTAAATTAAATCAAATTAAATTAAAATTAAATCAAATCAAATTAATATAACATCAAATCAAATTAAATTGAACTATATTTAATTAAATTAAAACTCAATTAAATTAAGTTGAATTAAATAACAACACCTAAAACAGAAAGAAATTAAATATAAAGCAACTTGAACACTATTCCAAATTTAAATCCTTTAACTTAAACCAAATCATTTCAATACTAATTTACCCTCGAAAGCTTTGATTATTATAACTCCTAAATGGAACATTAAATAAAATGTTACTTCACCCATAGTGATATTCAAATGTCCTAGCTTCACCGAGCAAGATAACAATAAAATTTCAACTCCCGGACGATTAATTCATTTGTATAATTAAACTCATTCTGGACTTAAAACAATCCTAGAAATATTGAAAAGATGTTTAAGATTTGTCTTAAGCACTTCCTCGATACGATAGGATGTTTATAAGAACAATTGAATTTAATTATTCTTTGATGAAGAAAATCGTCCTTAAACAAAAAAAAAATATACAAAGACCTAGACGTCATAGGAAATGACTAGCTATAGGATTAGGAATTTGGTAGAAAACCATGACCTTTCCATTAGCTTTACCTAGGAACTTGCTTAAATATTCTAATTGTGTTTTAAGTGCAGCTTGGATGACTGGAAGACCCTCCGAGTACGCTTTTATTTTATTGCAATTTACTTTCGCAATTTACCTTCTTGCAATTTATTTAACCGCATTGCACTTACTTTTCTCGCATGATAAACAACCGTTGCATGAAAACTCACACCTTTAGGATAGCCCCTAAAACCGAAACCAAAACTAATTTAAAAGTCATTGCAAGATAAAATTCACCGCCACAACATTTCAAAATATAAAACAACTCAAAATTTAATCACAAATAAAACACAAAACTACAATCGCAACTAAATTAAAACGTCCCGTTGGATGATCGGGAATACCTCGGATGATGTAACCTACGTGTTGCTAACGAGATTTCCCACGGTCTAAATGAAAGTGTGGAACTCATTCAGCTGAGTTTAGCAAATTCATCCGGACTAAGTGAATCCGATAAAATAATGATGCCGAAGGATGGAACCGCGGATCTTAACCGGTGTCGTTATAATCAACTTTAAGATTTGTTTTAATCAAAACACAAAAAAACACTTGGAAATTAAGACTTCTCTAAACCAAAACACTTTTCTCATCCCCTGACTTATAACTTTTAAAACTAAACCTCTGCAACAACAAGGAGCTCGGGGCATGGTGGGCAGCACGGCCATCGTCGTCGCCAAAACTTCGAACCTACTTCAGCAGAACCTTCTTAGAATTAAACAACAAAGCCATAGGACTTCGAGGTAGTTTGCCTAGTGCAACATAAATCCTCAACTCTTCGTTAGGCATTTGCATCGCAAATTAAGTCCTAACCGGCTTTAGGATTCCGAGGTAATCGTTCGATACGACATAAACCCTCACATTTTCTAGTGCTATTTGCTTGATTTTATCATACAAATATAAGCCCTAATTAATTAAAATCGGCAAGATCGAAATACTAAATAAACATTAGGACTTTCCTAAACTCGAGCCAAACAACAGGATAGTCGGGGAATTACCGAAGTTCACTTCGAATCTGTGATTTCTCCTACTTTTCTTCCTTCGAATTCCCAAAATAAAATGTTCCAAAATTGATCCATTCCCTATTGAAATTCCAAAATTCAATCTTTGAAAACCTTAAACTTTGAAATTCTTGAGAGCAAAATTATTGATTATTATCGAGAGTTTTCTTAGGTGATTCCCGTCACTTAAGATGTAATTAACTATGTGGCTCGCCCTTATAGGGAATTTTAAAGAACCCGTGTAATATAAACCCCGTTTAATACTTTCATATTAAGCTAGTGGAATTTGCTCGGCTTATAAAATTGGTTCGCAGTACCAAACGGATGTCACAAAACTTCTAGTTTATTTGATCGAGCCCCACCATCAAGTAGTGTGTCTATCCTTAGGGATAGATACACGGCTCAGTGGTGCGGTGCTCGTTTATATAAACTATTCTGGGATGTGAGATCGGTTTAATCTCATATTTAGAATTATTTTCAAAATCAAATACTACTTTTTCAAATTATTTATCTAGACTAAATTTAAAATTCGCCGACAATTTCTGTTAGGCGACCCCTTTTTAAAATTTCACACACCCTAAAAATAAGCCGTACAACTTCTGGCGATTCTGCTGGGGAAAATTCCTCTCTCCATTATAATCAAATAATTCTGCTTTCAAAAATCGGTAGTGTATCCATGTCCTTAATGGGTCAAACTACCCTTCTTTCCGTCGGGATGCTATGTTCATTTCTACCTCGAACAAGTATAGCCAACATTCTCTCGGATTTAGGAACCACCGTCTAGACACCCCTAGCAGCAGAGGTTCCGAGATCCTTTTACCTCATTTCGAGGTAGGGTGGACCCCCGATAGGTGTTAGTTTAGGAGTGATCCTTCGAGTCGAGAAGTCTTGCTTAAGACTCTCTTTTCCTTTCCAACTCCGAATCTGATTCCTTACCTTCTCTACACCTTTGAACATTCCGTTCTAAATAAACAAACCCTCTAATAAGTGATTCTTTTAACAAATGATTCCTTTTTATAAATACATGAACAATAATGTGTTCGGACTCTTTTCAATTCCTTTCTTTTCGTCCTAAAGAAAAGAAGCATAACTCGGGACCGACAACCGAATCTACCCCGCGAAATGGAAGCCCCAAAGCCGATTTTCTCCTTCACCAACGGATCGGACTTCGCCGTCTATAAGGATGAGCCGCCCGACAATGGGATCATCCGATTCGGACAAGGATTCGAAAACACGAATGTCAAGGTCACCGACGTCTCCTCTTCGCACCGACGAACAAGGTATCTAAAGCCGAGGAGCCGCCGCTCGAGTTCAACCTTAGGTCGACCCAAGAGTTTCCTCCCCGCAAAGGGTCCCGACCGGGAGGAGTACCGTCGTCCGCAGGAGGACCGTTCTTACTACCCCCACCGGTCTAGTTGTTTCGCACCTACCCCGACTTCGCCAAATCAAAGGGGAAAGAAATCCGTAACTATGGTAAACCCGTTACCGTGGAGGGTACGGATCTTCCCGTAAGACCTTCCGTCTTCGAAATCGGATCCAGCTCAAAGATTCCGTCGCCGACAAAGACCCAAAGAAGAAATAGAAATAGAAGGATCGCCGGAGAAGCCGTAGCCGCCGAGATTGCTTTCCTGGAGGAAATTCCAGAGTTGCCAGAATATACACCGTTACCAGAATATACACCACTGCCTGACTACATACCACTTTTGGGAGGAAGCAGGTTCCATCCCCTCTCCGCCGTAGAGGATGAGGAGAATATTCACAAGATCGTCGCCACATTACCACGCACCGCATACTACAACGATAGCCGCAAGAAAAGAACTAGAACTACGCCGTTTCGCTTCGACCGCAAACTTTGGTAGAAAAGCTAAGCAAGGAAGGAAAACCGCCCCGTATCGGAGATTCTACGAAGGATGTGGCGGGTGCCTGGCCAAATCCCATCTTGGGCCCCGAGTAGAACCCGCCATCATGATAGAAAAGCCAAGCAAGAGAATGAAGGCTAGCCCGCCCGTCGTAGTATCGTGATTACGGACAGTGGAGGATACCACCTTCCAAGCATTCGGCCGACGGACCATCCGGTCCCTAGACCTTCCGCCGCTGAAGGATGGTGTGGCGTCCCACTACGGGACGACTGAGACCGAAACGAGCAGCCTGAGAGAGAAAGTCTCGCCAGGAGGCTGGAATCTGAAGAAAGTGCTACTGCGATAAAGGGGACTCGTGAAAGGGGGACCCGGCAACCATCGCATGACAACCGCAAAGACACACAGAAAGCTCCGCTAGAAGTTACCATGGAAAAGTTGAGAACCGACATCCGACGGTTGACAAAAGAAAGAGAAGAAAAGTTCGGAGATGAGATCGACTCATCGGAATTCATGGACAACGAATATGCAGAAATCAACATGGTTGAGACACGAGCTTCATCGACTTCTCAAGGTGCTCCCGCAACCGCAGAAGAGAGGAGCCGAACCGATGAAGAGACAAGCCTTCAGGAAAAGGACGACATGATCGCTCAAATGGCGAAGAGGATGGAAGAGATGGCCGTAGCTCCGGCCACTCTCCGCAGCCAAGTACAACCACATGTAGAAACACCCCCGCAGGTCATTCACATCGTAGACGGAGGAAAGGAGATTACATCCGTCAATGGGGACGACCAACTGAAAAGGATACAAGACAAAGTATGATCCCCGAAAAGGATATCAAGAACTTGGTAGAGCAACGAAAGCGAGAGGCCTTAGCACAATCGGAGAACGGGACATCCATTCGGACGGTAGACCTTACCCGTAAGAATTCGACGCCGTCCAATACCCGAAAGGCTTCGTACCACCTCTCGTTTAAGACCTTCGACGGAACCGGGAACCCCCGACAAGCATGTTGCACACTTTCGCGCCGCTTGTTGCAATACCGGCGGGAGCGATGCGTTACTCTTCCGACAGCTCGTCGCAGTCCGTCGAGAATCGCCTCGACCGGTATGCGAATTACCCAACGGTTCAGATGAAGACATTCTCGTAGCTAGAGAGCCTCTTCATCAAGCGATTTGTCGGAGCTCCGCACCACATCACTATAGTGATTTAGTGGTAGAGAAACAAAGGCCGAATGAAACTTTAGTGGATTACATACTTCGATGGAGAAATTTAAGTATGAAGTGTGAACCACAACCGCAAGAACAACATGCGATCGGCATCTTGCTTAAAAGCATTCACGGCCCGATAAAGACTTCTCCTCAAGGGATTCACTATTAAGACTTTGAGAAGTTGTTAAGCAAGGCCGGAAGCTTGCAAGAAGAGGCGAAGCAATTAAGTTTCGCCGACAAGACGGACAAGCAAAAGCCGGTGAAGACCTTCGAAAAGAAATCCGGATCGTTGCAAAGAGTTGATAAAGGCAAACAACCGATGCAAATACCACCGTAACGGCCGCAGAAGAACCACAACAGACTACCAAGAACCCCGGTCTAGCTATCGACTGTCTCCGCAGAGATGAACAACCGCCTCGTCCGCAACGTACATTAAGGGAGCTTCGAGCGGAGAATATCCGTTCAAAAATGAAGCAAGACCGAAGATGTTCCGTAGCCTAATGAAAACTCCAGATTTCCACTGCGCGAGCCCAAAAGACCAGCAGGAAGTCAACAAGAAAGGTGATCCCAACTTTCGCCCCTACCACCGGATGCTTCGGGCACAAGATGAAGATTGCATTACCTTTAAAAGTTGGCTCAACGACAACCTTCGGAAAGGAAATATAACAATCCCGAAGGAGTACATGAAGGAACCCCGTAAAGGAGGTTCCGTCAATGTTATCTCAACCGATCCCGTCATTCCGATGGATCCCTATGCAATCGACGATGGATGGACTACCGCTCGACGAGATCTTCGAAGAAGATTTTAGACAACATCCGAACCGCTTCGGTGCGAGCTTCAATTCGTAGTTCGAGACCCGTTAAGTCGATACTATCACTTGCGATGGAAGAACCACCTCGACAGAGACAATCGAAGAAAAGAAGAAAATCGACGAAGAAGAGAGGACCGAGACTCCTAAGGCTGGACTAGGGGCCGCTATCCTAGGATAGTTGTTTCCGATTCGGGGAGAAATCCCTCGAACCTCTCGATTTTGTATGATTATCTCGCTTCACTTCGGTGGGATCATATAATGATAAGGGTGATGGCGTTGGCTACGTTTTGACTCGTTTCTAACGATTACGTAACTAGCGACAATCCGGCATCGATTTCGATACCAACAACAATTCTCAAATCATACACGATCTCGACGAGCAAAATAACGAAGAAGGCAGCCCATCAAGGAGGCTACGAGAGTTCAACAAGCAACGGATCTATCTCGTGAGTTTCGAGGAGCTCCAGCTTACGATAGAAGTTAGAGCCTTCGCATTTTGAAGATAATCCGAAGAGCCAGCCATTCCGATTCAGGAGGAAACACCGGCAAACTCAACACTAGATTCGAAGAAATTACGAAGTCAACTTAAGAAGTGGAAAAGTTCTACCTCCAAGAATGGGACCAAAAGACAAAGGAAAGGTGTGGTTGTTCAAGAAGAACCAACCCCAACAGAAGAAATACCCATTCGAGAAGAAGCCGAGACGCATGAGAACAAAGTGGACTACAACGTGCTAGCCCATCTTAGGAAACTACCGGCCAAACTGAGCATTTACGATGCCCTCATCTTATCAAAGGAGATGAGAGAAGCTCGATCAAGGCCTTACTTCGATCCGAAATTCGCTTAGCTCAAATGGCCGGAGATTCCTTAGATGAGGTTTGCTCGTTAAAGGAACAAGCGAGGTGTTACCTTCACGTGACAATGACCTACTACTGGGGATGCCAGATCACAACCGACCGTTGTACATTTCGCTTACAATCGGAAAATTTACACTCTCAAGAGTATTGGTGGATCCCGAGCATCAATCAATATAATGAGTCTTCGAACACTAAGCATATTTGGAAATCGATGCTCGCGAGCTCGAGGCCGACAAAATGTTATTAAGAGGATTCAACCGTAAAGGAGAAAGAGCCCTCGGATCAATAACGCTACCGATGAAGACCGGTGACTTAGCAAAGACAACCGCAAAATTTCACATAATCGATTCGAAACGTCGTTCAATGCTCTACCGGGCCGACCATGGATACATGAAAACAGGATGGTACCATCATCTCTGCACCAGTGCATCAAATACTACGATGGAGGGGAACAGTGCATCAAAGGAGACTTGCAACCATTCTCCGTACATGAGATTGGAATCCATGAAGATGCAGCTTATTATGCACCGCCAAAGAAAACGATCTTCTCCAGAGATACCGTAACAAATGAAGCAAAGAAAGTTCGAGACAACGAAGAACTTGAAGTTCTAGTCCAACGAGCCACTCACCACTCCCTTCCGGCGAGATGGTGAAGGTTTCTCCACAACTCGCATCCGAGGTCGAGGCCGGGACGAGGCCGTGGTAGAGACGTTAGGACAGCTGGACGTAGAAAATCAGCCATCAATGTTGATTGGAAAGATAGTTCTGAAGAAGAAAAAGAAATCAAGCAAGAAGCAGCAACAATAAGTCGAAAGAAGCCGCAATACAAGATCTCCCTCGAAGATGAAAAGAACGAATAATACAAATCAATGTATGAGAAGATTAACCACTACGTACATACTATGACCCTAACTCCGATCCATTCTAACAAGATCGAGGGTATGGTGGTCAAAGAGATACGTAACAACGGTGCGAAGCCAATCAAATTCTACCGTAGTGCTTCTTCCTCCAAAACCGAAAATAATGTACAATTCGAAGATGTCACTTCATCGAATTAATGGAATTACCTTTTCGAGTGGTACTCTCCCCGTGTTCAAAATTTAATTCAACGTGGTTTCTTACCTCGACAATGGACAAAAGGCCAATCACAACATTTTGAAAAGTTATGGAATAACTCCGGTCGTTCTCCCAATTCGAAGTATGGACTCGGATTCGGCACGACAGGGTCGGCCGACGATACCGAATTTTGCTTGGTTGTCACTTGCAAGTCCAATGAAAACTCGCATGGAAACTACAGACGAACTCGAAGATTTACAAATTGGAGAGGCTCCACCGAATTCGAAGAAGAAATCAAATCTACAATAGATGAGTTAACGAAGTTAACTTAGGTACTAGCGAAGAGCCTAGTACCTACCTTTGTTAGCTCCTTACTCAATAAAGAAGACTCCGAAGAAATAATCAAGTTATTAATAGAATTTAAAGACTCGCTTTGCTTGGAATTATGATGAGATGCCGTGATTAGCTCCGCAGGTCGCAATCCATAAGCTAGGAGTGGATCCTACTTCTGCCCTAGCCGACAAGGTCCCGAAGAATGCGTCTAGAAATCGAACAACAAGTCATAGCCGAAGTTAAAAAGCTAATAGACGCTAAATTTGTCCGTGAAGAACAATACCCGACTTGGTTAGCCAATGTGGTGCCGACGTAAAGAAGAATGGTCGATCGAATCTGTGTGGACTTCGCAGATTTAAACAAGGCATGTCCAAAAGATGAATTCCCTCTACCGATCCTGCAATTAATGATCGACATCGCTTCAACGCATGAAATATTCTCGTTCATGGATGGATCTTCGGGATACAACCAGATAAAAATGGCTCCAGAAGATGAAAAGCTTACAAGCATTCGTAACGCCGATCGAGTATTTTGCTACACGATGATGCCATTCGGACCGAAGAACGCAGGAGCAACCTACCGTAGAGCAATGACAAGAATTTTTGATGATCTCATCCACAATCAAGTCGAATGCTACGTGGACGATGTGGTCATTAAAAGCAAAGTAAAGGAAAACCACTCGTATGATTTGAGAATTGTTTTCGAACGATTGAGACAATTTAACCTTAAGATGAATCCCTTAAAATGCACCTTCGGCGTCACCTCCAGGAAATTCTTAGGATTCGTCGTCCGACATCGTGGAATTGAAATCGACCCAGAAAAGATTAAAGCTATCTTAGAAATGCCGCCTCCCAAAACCTTAAAGCAACTACGATCTTTTCAAGGGAAGCTGGCATATCTTCGACGCTTTATCTCAAACCCGTCAGTAGGTGTCAACCTTTCTCGCACTCAGTTAAAAGGACGCCAAATTTATTTGGGAAGAGAAATGCCGTAAGGCCTTCGAAGACATTAAACAATATTTAATGACACCTCCCGTCTTAGCAGCTCCTGGCCTCGTGTAGACCGCCGATACTTTACACCGCGGCTTTAGACGATTCTCTCGAGCCCCGTTAGCCTGTGTCAATGATGAGGGTAAAGAAAATGCTCTTTACTACTTAAGCCGTCGTTTACTTCCGACGGAAGTAAGGTATCCCGCAATTGAAAAGCATTGTTTGGCCCCGATCTTCGCCGCTCAAAAGCTCGTGCACTACATGCTTTCTCACAAGGTCAACCCGATTTCGAAGTTTAATCCATCGCAATACTTGATGACTCGTCCAACACTTTCCGACGGACTTGCCGGATGGTCAATGATATTATCGCAATTCGATATAACTTTCGTGCCTCTCGCGTGCCGTAAAGGGACAAGTCTTAGCAGACTTCCTCGCAAAGACACCCTTTGCCGTGCAGAATCTCCTCTCAATGATGATTTGCCGTATGAACAAATAATGAACCTAGAAGACTTCGATGATCGACGTTGGGAATTATATTTCAACGGAGCATCTTCGACACACAAAGACGAAGAATCGCAAGTGATAAGTGCCCTGTAAGGCGGGAATCGGGCTAATATTTATAACGCCGGAGCAGGGATGTTAAGATACTCCTACCACTCGACGTAACCGTGTACAAACAACGAAGCAGAATACGAAGCCCTCATAACGGGATTGGAATTAACTATTCAAATGTGGATAACAGACATCAACATCTACGGGGATTCACAGTTAATCATTCAGCAAATCGCCGAACAATACAGAATTTTAAAGCCAAGACTCGAACAATACTTCCAAAGATGCTATACAAATTGTTGGAACGATTCCAAATGTGACAATCTACAAAATTCCCGTAAAAGAAAATGCTTTAGCGAGATGCTTTAGCCCGTCTCGCAAAAGAATTCGCCCGTTTGCAAGATGAATCGTTGGAAGTGTCAGCTCACGGACGTCGAGTCCTATCACAACTCGACATGGACACAATACACAAATCGAAAAAGAAAAAGAATCGACATGCAAGCAAGGATGTAAAACACGAAGATCGGCGACAACCATTACATGACTACCCGCAAACGGAAAGCTACCGCACGATAGGTCGTTAGCCTATCGATCAAGAAAAGAGCTCGTCTTACGCATTAATAAACAACACATCGTACAGAAGGTCTTTCGATCAAATGCGGCTAAGATGCCTAAGCGGGTCCGAGGCCCGTGAAATTGTTAAAGAAGTGCATTCGGACTCCGTGGCGCTCACCGATCGGTCCGAAGATGAAAATGAAAATTAAAAGATTAGGGTACTACTCGGCCCTCGATGATGACCGACCGCATGAAAATCGCCAAGAGCCGTCATCAATGCCAAGTGCACGGAGTGGTTCTACACCAACCTCCAAATGTGCCGCACCCGACAATTGCGTCATGGCCATTCGAATGTCGGGGCACGTATATAGTGGGTCCGATAGAACCACCATCTTCAAAAGGAAATCGCTTCATTCTTGCGGCTACAGATTACTTTTCCAAGGGCAGAGTGCGCTCCACTTCAGAGAAGTGAAAGCACACCACGTGCTACGCTTTTCAAGAACCAAGTTGTCTACCGTTTCTGAGTGCCGCGCAGATCATCTCGTATAATGGGTCAGCTTTCGAAGCACGCAAATCAACAATTTTGTCGTGAGACACGGAATCGACCGGCGATACTCAACAATTTACTACCCAAGAGCAAACGGTCTCGCCGAGGCTTTTAATAAAACTCTCGTTCAAATCTTAAAGAAAACCTCGGACGATAATAAGAGAAATTGGCACGAGAAATTGTTAGAAGCCTTATGGGCCTACCTGGACAACTTTCGTAACTCCTACTCAAGCTACACCTTACGCTCCGGTGTATGGGTCCGAGGCGATGTTACCTTTAGAGGTTCAGCTCTTCCTTCACTCGTAATCGCAGCTTGCAAACAAGATCACGACGAAGAAAATGCCGCATTACGACTCGAAGAATTAGAAAACTCGAAGGGAAAAGACTTGCAGCACGCAACAGAATTTAGAACTATACCAAGCTAAAATGGTTCAAGCCCATGACAACCGGTCCGCCCGAGAACCTTCAAAGTCGGCGACTTAGTTCTCGTTCTCAAGAGACCTATTCTCGCACACCGCAAGATAGGAGGAAAATTCGAACCCACTTGGGAAGGACCGTTTCGTGGTCGAAGCAGAGATACTCGGGAGGTTCCTACCGCGCTAGTGAATCGCTGTGGAGAACGACATATGCTTCCGATCAACGAACGATACTTCGAAAAGTATTACGCTACTCCGATGTTTCGAAGGAATGAATTCTTCATCCCTAAGAAACACGGGCGAAGTAATTACTTATGATCGGGTCCGAACCCAAAAATAATAAAATGTGCCAAGATAAATAAAATCATGATAATTAAGTTTTCCTTGTTTTCTTTTTCAAATCAAAATCTCTTCCCTGATCTTATCCTACTTCATTCCTGTTAAATTTTAAAAAAATATATAAATAAAAAATGTATCTTTAAATAAACATTTTCTTAATGTTCTTGTTCTTAGTACAGCCCCTGATCCTTTTCCTTGTCTTTTCGCAGGGAAATGTCGAACCGGCGGTCTGGTCCCGAACTTTAAGAATGGCGTAAGCCTCGCACTCGATGAAAAGAGGGTGAAAGATGGAGCGATAATCGAGATTAACTCGCATTTCGCACCGCAGTGCCTACAAGACGAGGAAAGTGACTCGGGTCCCGGCTAACCGAGAAGAACTACCCGGCAGTACAAGTGATGAAAGTGGGTGGCCCAAGCCACCAATCCAACAACAAGAAAAGAAAAGCAAACACCGAAGAAGATAAGAAAATGAAGTCCGTAGTCGCTATAGGCGAGGGCAGGCTTGCCGCCGCCGCGCCCAAAGAGATTCAAGAAGTGCGGAGAGCTACTCTCACGCCCACGCAACGAAGAAATAAGAATCGCCGTATCCGTAAGATGTTAACAAAACTAGCCGCGGACCAGCGAGACGAGACAGCTGCTAATGCCGACACATACACTTCGAGGACACCGGCTCACCAGAACCCGAAGAAAGGAGGCCAGCTCCTAGGATACCGTAAAGAATCGTGGAAATCTCCGTAAGATCGAAGAAAGAAGGCTACCACGCCACCGGATAGAACCACCAGCAAGTGCATGACCTTGTTGCGTAGCAACCCCGGGGATGTCCCGACGTGCATCATCCCCGAGGAGCCGAGGTATGCAGGGGAACGTGAAGGGATTGAACCATATATCCAACAATATGTCACAAGGCCTCGCCATCCGCAGATCATTCCGGAATACGAGCCGGAGAAGATGCGAAATGTTGAAAAGAAAACTTTCGAATACTTCGAGAGAATTAAAGGAAGAAGGATCAACATACTAGAGGGCCTCGAGCTACACACCGACGTATTCTCGTAGTATGAACAACAAAGAAATCGTGGATTGTATCCGGATTTGAAAAGAATGGGCCGAGCAGCCGCCCGAGGGAAAGCACATACTCGAACCCCGGAGATGGATGCCGTGGAAAGGAAGAATCACAATACAATGCGGATGCTCGCTACAACTTTGCTCGAAGACGAAAGGGAAACCCGCCAGAATACTCCGTCATGGGCAAGTAGATCCGATGCCATTAGTCATCAAGAGAATGGTAAAGAGATCGATAACATGGAGGGTACCGCTGCCAGATTGCATACCCAATAGCCGCATTATCAACATCTACAAACAGTAGTGACCGCATACCCCCACACATAGATCACCACGACTTCGTTAGACCTTTCGCACAGCCTCTTTCTTGAACGAGTGTGACATCATGTTCGGATCCGACCTCCGGATACGAGGCCCGGTGAGTTCCGAGGGCCGCGAAAGATACCTTTACCGGTGGGTTCCGTCATGATACCGCAGGCAACGGAGCGTATATCGCTAAGCATTGCATACCAGAGTGCCAGTGGACCGAATCTCGCTATTTTCAGGAGGATGGACGGCAAGCAAGATACCTTACCATTTCCAACCGCACCCGTAACTAGAGAACCTTCGACCTTACGAGCCGTGAGTTACATGGGAGATATCACACCTCCAACGTACATCCAGACTCAGCATCCTTGCCAAGGATGGCTTGGAAGGTGATGTTATTAACCATGTACCCCACCATTCGTACATGGATTTTCGATGGATGCTTCTTTTGATGGACCAACAAGGATCATACATAGTCCGTTTCGAGTCTACATGGATTGTATGAGATATATTCCGCATCGAGTCGTACGATGTATTTTCAACATGATTGGAATGAAAGTGACCATGTCACATTTTTGGCCTTCACCTCTTTTAGTGCAAATTGATCGTGGAAACGCCATTAAAGTTAAATGAACTTCGAACAAAGAATCGTAAAAGAAATAAAACAAAAAAAAGATAAAAGAAAACTTTCTAAAAAAAAATCTAAAAATGACAAACACCAAATAAACGATAAGATAAAATTTGAATCATTAAAAGATAAACGAAATCAATCAAACCTCAAATTCTATCCTTCCAAATTTCAAATCAAATTTCAAATTCAATCTTTCCAAATTCCAAGTCAAATTCCCAATCAAATTCCAAATCCAATTTCAATCTTTCCAAATTCCAAATCCACTCTCGAGCAAATTTTAAATTTGATCTTTTCAAATTTCAAATCAAATTCTCAATCAAAATCAAACCTTTTGGTTCGAGGATTTTACATCCAAGACTGCACTGCTTTAGGATCCTTTTCCTATCGCACTGAAATACATCAAAATCAAACCTTTTGGGTCGAGGATTTTACATCCAAGACTGCACTGCTTTAGGATCCTTTTCCTATCGCACCGAAATACATCAAAATCAAACCTTTTGGGTCGAGGATTTTACATCCAAGACCGCACTCGCTTTAGGATTCTTTTTCCTACCGCACCGAAATACATCAAAATCAAACTTTTGGGTCGAGGATTTTACATCCAAGACCGCACTCGCTTTAGGATTCTTTCCCTACCGCACCGAAATACATCAAATTCAAACCTTTGGGTCGAGGATTTTACATCCAAGACCGCACCGCTTTAGGATTCTTTCCCTACCGCACCGAAATACATCAAAATCAAACCTTTGGGTCGAGGATTTTACATCCAAGACCGCACCGCTTTAGGATCCTTTTCCTATCGCACCGAAATACATCAAAATCAAACCTTTTGGGTCGAGGATTTTACATCCAAGACCGCACCGCTTTAGGATTCTTTTTCCTATCGCACCGAAATACATCAAAATCAAACCTTTTGGGTCGAGGATTTTACATCCAAGACCGCATCGCTTTAGGATCCTTTTCCTATCGCACCGAAATACATCAAAATCAAACCTTTTGGGTCGAGGATTTTACATCCAAGACCGCACCGCTTTAGGATTCTTTCCCTACCGCACCGAAATACATCAAAATCAAACCTTTGGGTCGAGGATTTTACATCCAAGACCGCACCGCTTTAGGATTCTTTCCCTACCGCACCGAAATACATCAAATTCAAACTTTTGGGTCAAGGATTTTACATCCAAGACTGCACTGCTTTAGGATTTTTTCCCTACTGCACTGAAATACATAAAAATCAAACCTTTTGGGTCGAGGATTTTACATCCAAGACTACACTGCTTTAGGATTCTTTCCCTACTGCACTGAAATACATCAAAATCAAACCTTTTGGGTCGAGGATTTTACATCCAAGACCGCACCGCTTTAGGATTCTTTCCCTACCGCACCGAAATACATCAAATTCAAACTTTTGGGTCGAGGATTTTACATCCAAGACCGCACCGCTTTAGGATCCTTTTCCTATCGCACCGAAATACATCAAATTCAAACTTTTGGGTCAAGGATTTTACATCCAAGACTCGCACTCGCTTTAGGATTCTTTCCCTACCGCACCGAAATACATCAAATTCAAACTTTCGGCCGAGGATTTTACATCCAAGACCGCACCGCTTTAGGATTCTTTCCTATCGCACCGAAATACATCAAATTTAAACCTTCGGGTCGAGGATTTTACATCCAAGACCGCATTCCTTTAGGATCATTTCCCTATCGCAATGAAATACATCAAAATCAAACTCTCGAGGTTAAGGATTTTACATCCAACACCGCATTACTTCGAGATCTCTTCTCATCGCAACGATTCAATTTAATCAATTCAATTTTCTTTCAAGGTCGAAGATGTTACATCTAAAACCTCAAAATTCCAATTTTCATTTCAAATCAAATCCTTCAAATTAATTTTCGACGAACTCCGATCTAAATCGAAACTCCAAACCGAAATCTAAACTCACACATCAAAACTTAAATTGAAACAAAATGAAATCTAAATCGAAATTCCCCTGCATCATGTGATTCGGGATTCACCTCCATTTCCTTTCCCCAGCCGAGAGTTCAAGAATCTCCAGCTCCATAGATATACTCGACACTCCCCAGCGGAAACTCTTCTACTTCGTCCTAAGTTCGTCACTTGACATTCGTGTTGGTTTTGTTGATCGCTTCGGTCAACACCAATACGCGAGGTGTGCTCCGTAAGCTCACCACACCTATCGGGGTCCATTTGTTGACCTCATTTTCGATGAGGTCTTCTCTTCTTCTTTTAGTACTTCAGGATCTAGCCTTAGGCTTTTCCTTCGACTATCTTAGAGGACTAGAATCGGGACCCACCTTTTAGAAATTCAAACCACTTCTTAACTCCCCGCAAACTCCACAAACTCGACCGTAGACCCTTAATCACCTAGAGGGTCGAAATCAAATGCGGAAGTTTAAAGGATGAGTTCCTATAGACTCTTCGGCCTTAGGACCGCCCCGGCGGCCCGGTCCGGTGAAGGGCCGACTTACACACACACTACACCTACACACTACACTTCCACACACTTCCTAAAACCACAACCATACCTAATCTTAACCTCCCGACTCATGTAGGTAATTCACATGGATGGTCCTTAACCCCTAAGCCCTCGCGCAAGAGGTTAGTGAACAACATAAATGGTGCCTCAAATGAGTCCCTTCATGGCTCATGTGGGCTTGAAATGGCTCCATGGCTCAACCAAAATGATTTCATTCCACTTAAATTCACCCAATCTTCAATTTCCCAAATTTTCAATTTTCGACCCCCGGACCCTACACCCGCTAAACTTACCCAAAACCCTCGAAATTACCCAAATTTCTCAAAAATTTCCAAATAACCCAAAATTCCCAAAAATCAATCCCAAACATCTCCACATCACTCAAATTGATCATTCATACCCAAAAATACCAAAAATTCCAAAAATACCTCCCAATACCCTCCAAATACCCAAAGTACCCCTTCGACCAAAAAATCCAAAAATTCAGAAAATTCCCAGAAAATTCCAGAAAATCCCAAATATTCCCAATTTCATTTTGTCCAACTACACCATGGGCCAATTTTGTCAATTTACCCTACTTTTGTCAAAACCCCCAATTCGACCCATTTTAACCCTAAGTGCATCCAATGTCAAACCAAACCTACCCAATTGACCCCAATTTTGGTCCAATTCAATTCTAAACTTCAATTCAACATCCCCAATACCAATCTAGACCAAATCGAAGTCCAATTTGATTGACATTTGGATCCAATTTCACTTTTCGCCTTAAAGCCCAATTTGGACCCATGACCCAAACCTAACTCAAACTCATCCAATTCAATTCCAATTAACCCCAAATCTTTTCTAAATCTTCCTTAGCATCCCCACAAACAAAACCCTAACATGATTTGCCCAAAATTTGAACCCAAACCCCACTCAAACTCAACCCAAAGCTAAAAGGCCCATTTTTGACCTAAACCCAAACCTAACCCAAATGAACCCAAACCCCAAAATCAAAACCCAATCAAAGCCAAAACCTCTTTGAAACACTCCCATAAACATTTCTCCACATTAATTTTACATCAATTTCAACCCTAGCTCAACATGGGCCCAACTTGGCCCACTTGGACCTATATTGGCCCATTCACCAAAAGAATCCAAATCCAACCCAATTCAAGCCCAAACTACCCCAAATTTGCTTCAAGTCACCCATGACACATCCATGAGCTAAACCCAACAATTATTTGGCCCAACCTCTTTACAAAATTTCATCCCAAAATCCATTTTAAAATTCAAAAGCCCACTCTCCTAATCCATCTTAAAAGCCCATCTAAAACCCTTTCAAAAAGCTCAAAATCCACCCTAAAGCCCACATGACATCTCCATTTACCATTCACTTAATTAAGGCCATCACCTAAGTCCTAAATTCATCATCAAATAATTCCAAATCAAGCCTCATGCCAAATCACCCCTAAATACCAAAATTTTCCTTAAATCCATTTCCATGAAATCGACTTCACTTTTCCCAAGCCAAAGGTGAGCCATGAAGCCATGCATGAGCCACATGGAAGCCATGAGAGCCTCTTTACATGTCACCATGCCATTTTGGGCAAAAGGAGGAGGCTCTTTCCTTAATTCTTAAAGGTGATTAACCACTTCCACGACTCCACTAAACCATGCTTAAGCCTAATCGTACTTGGATTGTGACTCGACCCCACTAATCAAGCCGATCCAAATCACTTTCTCCTCACCTAAACCAGCCTCGGGTGGTGCACCTAGCCCAAATGGGTGGGTTGACCCATTTAGGTCCAAATCTAGCCATGCCCCATTCCACTTTGGATCAAAGCCTTTACACATGTCCATGGCCAATCGATCGCACAAACCTCCACCCGACCCACCCGACCTCGAGGGTGACCCATGCTCGGCGGCCGGCCACCAGTGCCGCCGGAAAACACCATGGCCGAGAGCTCACATGTGAGCCAACATCGAAATTCTCACTCGCTAAGCCGCCCCATCCCCACTGGCTACCATGGCCGATCTTCTCCTCACTCGCAGCAGACTCGATCCCAAGCCCTAACTCCCACCGGGAGGCCCCCCAGCCTATTTCTTCCTCTCGCTGAGAGCTCAACTTGCTCCGCTAGTTCCGAAATCCAAGCCCAAGTAACCAGTAGACACTTCTCCACAGAGGAGCCAATCCCCAAATCGATTGGCTCTACACCTTCACCGTACTAAGGGAAGGTGTCCACCATCAAAAGCCCCATCTCCGTGCCACCCGAGCTTGCTCCAGCCTCCAAGCTTTGTGATCGAGCTTGGTCGAAATCATATCCAGCATAATTCACTGCACTCAGAGACTTCATCCGGAGCTTGCTCGGGATCCAATCGAAGGTGCAACAACTCTCGCATCGAAGCCACACTTCTCCGAGCCAAGGTACGAGCTAATTCTTCATCCCGAGCTTCCGGAGATTCTCCATTTTAAATGCCTTAGTTTCAATGCATGCTAACCGTATAGATGTGTTCGTCTCTTCAAGACGAATCCATGTAGTATAAGAACGTAAAAATCCATCGATAATCGAGTGAGATCTGTGGATTCAGTGTGGACGGCTCTCGGCGAGAACACTCGGGACGATGAACGGATGTCGTCCATTCAATACACGCGCGGACGGACGGCTTAGATGGCGTCGGACCAGAGACGCGCACGAGAACCGCGGGGCCCGGGCCGCCGACTCAAGTGGCGGCGTCGAACGGGAGCGCGCCGCGCGGCCTTTCGGAGTCGCCGAGGATGCGCCGGCGCCGACTCTGATAAGTAGAAAATTAGGGATTTTCTCGATTTATTTAATTCCCTAAACTTCAAAAATTCATATCTCTATGTAGAAAAATCGAAAAATAAAATAAAAATACCCTCTCGCTCAAAGGAATCGAGGAGAATAATGTGGAAAAGAAATCATTTAATTTTATTAAGTATTTTATTTTTTATAATTTATTTACTCTCTGCATTATTTTAATTCTCCATGCATGCATACAATTCACCATGGCATGAGACCATAGGGCTTTGAAGCCTCTCGAATTCGGGAACATTCCCCGAATTTTCCAAAGTCGAGGCCATCCCTATGAAGAGTTCTCGATTTTTCAAGTTCAAAGTTACCGTTTTGAGTATTTTAATTCCAAGTAAATAAGCATGTTGTGAAATAAATTCTAGGAAAATTTGGTGATGTTCCTTACGACCAGAGAACCCTAGGAAAAATAGAGTTTCGACTTAGTTCATTTAAAACAACCCTAATCGGCTTAAACACCCAAAATAGGTCTTTAATTAATTAGAGTTAACCAGGCATCAAATTGACTTGAAATCAATTCTCCACTGACCTTTAGGATCAGAGGAATCCACCATAAAAATTTGAGGTCAATTGGGCTCAGTTAGCCCCACTAATCGGGTCGATTAAGCAACTTAGCCATTTTAAAATTTAAAAATTCATAACTTTTAAAATACCTTTCAAAAATTCACCAAATTAGTTTTGGAGCCTCTCTGATATCAGGGGAACCAAAGAAAATTAAAATTTCAATTTTCTAAAAAAGTTGATTTTTAATAATATTTTAATATTTTTAATAATTAAAAAATAATAAAAATCACAAAAATAATAAAATTCACCAAAATGTCACATTTTGAATTTTAATCACACAGGAACAAATCCCACATTTTTCTTAGGTCTATTTAGTGAGATATTAAATTTTAAAGCTTTAAGGTAATTTTGAAATAAAAAAAATGTATTTTTTTTAGCATTTTCACTAAAATAATTATAGTAAATCATAGAAAAATCAGAAAATTGCAAAATTTGCTTCTCTGATTTCCTTGATATCAGAGAGATTTTTGAAAATTATAAAATCCATTTTTCAAAATTTATTTTATTTTTAAATTAATTAACACTCCAAAACTTAAAATAATTATAATAAAAATAATATAATTCAAAAAATCACCAAAATTGGTCCAAGCACTTCTCTGGTCATTAGGAATGTCCCCTAATTTTCTTAAGGACAGAAACTTTCCTTTGATCATGTTATCAAATTTCCTCGAAAATCTCTATTTTCCACCAAAAATAATTATATAAATAAATTAAATACAGTAAAAATCACATTTTCTCCTCTCATGTCTTTATTGACATATGAGTGAAGTCACATAAAAATTTCAAGTTCATTTGAGTTCAATTTAGTAAGTTATGAAATTATTAAGCTTAAGGGGTAAAATGGTAATTAAACTTTTAACCCTTAATTAAAATTTTAGGTTTAATAAAAAATTAACAAGTAAAATATTTGATCCTAATCTGATTTGGATGATTGAAATTCAAATAATTAAAGGGTAGAAACCCATTAAACAATTTTAAAATGATTAAACTTTAATTAAATAATGGATTAAATTTGGAAGAATAATAAAATCGGAATTATTAAAATAAGGGATATTTATTAGGAAGAGATTTATTCTTTAATTTAAAAATCCCTAAACTAATTTTCTCATTAATGCTCAATTCTTAATTAAAATGATAACTCAAATTTAAAATATTAAAAAACTTAATCATTAAACTAAAATTAAATTATTAAACTCTTTTAAAAAAAAAAATTCAATTAAAAATTAAATCAAATTAAATTAAAAATTAAATTAAATTAAATAATTAAATTAAATTAAATTAAATTAAATTAAATTAAATTAAATTAAAAATTAAATTAAATTAAATTAAAAATTAAATCAAATTAAATTAAATTAAATTAAATTAAATAAATTAAATTAAATTAAATAATTAAATTAAATTAAATTAAATTAAATCAAATTAAATTAAAATTAAATCAAATCAAATTAATATAACATCAAATCAAATTAAATTGAACTATATTTAATTAAATTAAAACTCAATTAAATTAAGTTGAATTAAATAACAACACCTAAAACAAAAGAAATTAAATATAAAGCAACTCGAACACTATTCCAAATTTAAATCCTTTAACTTAAACCAAATCATTTCAATACTAATTTACCCTCGAAAGCTTTGATTATTATAACTCCTAAATGGAACATTAAATAAAATGTTACTTCACCCATGTGATATTCAAATGTCCTAGTTCACCGAGCAAGATAACAACAAAATTTAACTCCCTGACGATTAATTCATTTGTATAATTAAACTCATTCGGACTTAAAACAATCCTAGAAATATCGAAAAGATGTTTAAGATTTGTCTTAAGCACTTCCTCGATACGATAGGATGTTTATAAGAACAATTGAATTTAATTATTCTTCGATGAAGAAAATCGTCCTTAAACAAAAAAAATATACAAAGACCTAGACGTCATAGGAAATGACTAGCCATAGGATTAGGAATTTGCAGTAAAACCATGACCTTTCCATTAGCTTTACCTAGGAACTTGCTTAAATATTCTAATTGTGTTTTAAGTGCAACTTGGGATGACGGGAAGACCCTCCAGTACGCTTTTATTTTATCGCAATTTACTTTCTGCAATTTACCTTCTTGCAATTTATTTAACCGCATTGCACTTACTTTTCTCGCATGATAAACAACCGTTGCATGAAAACTCACACCTTTAGGATAGCCCCTAAAACCGAAACCAAAACTAATTTAAAAGTCATTGCAAGATAAAATTCACCGCCACAACATTTCAAAATATAAAACAACTCAAAATTTAATCACAAATAAAACACAAAACTACAATCGCAACTAAATTAAAACGTCCCGTTGGATGATCGGGAATACCTCTGATGATGTAACCTACGTGTTGCTAACGAGATTTCCCACGGTCTAAATGAAAGTGTGGAACTCATTCAACTGAGTTTAACAAATTCATCCGGACTAAGTGAATCCGATAAAATAATGATGCCGAAGGATGGAACCGTGGGATCTTAACCGGTGTCGTTATAATCAACTTTAAGATTTGTTTTAATCAAAACACAAAAAAACACTTGGAAATTAAGACTTCTCTAAACCAAAACACTTTTCTCATCCCCTGACTTATAACTTTTAAAACTAAACCTCTGCAACAACAAGGAGCTCTGGGCATGGTGGGCAAGACGCGCCATCGTCGTCGCAAAAACTCGAACCTACTTCAGCAGAACCTTCTTAGAATTAAACAACAAAGCCATAGGACTTCGAGGTAGTTCGCCTAGTGCAACATAAATCCTCAACTCTTCGTTAGGCATTTGCATCGCAAATTAAGTCCTAACCGGTTTTAGGATTCCGAGGTAATCGTTCGATACGACATAAACCCTCACATTTTCTAGTGCTATTTGTTTGATTTTATCATACAAATATAAGCCCTAATTAATTAAAATTGGCAAGATCGAAATACTAAATAAACATTAGGACTTTCCTAAACTCGAGCCAAACAACAGATAGTCGGGAATTACCGAAGTTCACTTCGAATCCGTGATTTCTCCTACTTTTCTTCCTTCGAATTCCCAAAATAAAATGTTCCAAAATTGATCCATTCCCTATCGAAATTCCAAAATTCAATCTTCGAAAACCTTAAACTTTCAAATTCTCGAGAGCAAAATTATCGATTATTATCGAGAGTTTTCTTAGGTGATTCCCGTCACTTAAGATGTAATTAACTATAGTGGCTTGCCCTTATATGGAATTTTAAAGAACCTGCGTAATATAAACCCCGTTTAATACTTTCATATTAAGTAGTGAATTTGTCGGCTTATAAAATTGGTTCGTGTACCAAACGGATGTCACAAAACTTCTAGTTTATTTCGATCGAGCCCCACCATCAAGTAGTGTGTCTATCCTTAGTGGATAGATACACGGCTCATGGTGCGGTGCTCGTTTATATAAACTATTCTGGGATGCGAGATCGGTTTAATCTCATATTTAGAATTATTTTCAAAATCAAATACTACTTTTTCAAATTATTTATCTAGACTAAATTTAAAATTCGCCGACAATTTCTGTTAGGCGACCCTTTTTTAAAATTTCACACACCCTAAAAATAAGCCGTACAACTTCTGGCGACTCTGCTGGGGAAAATTCCTCTCTCCATTATAATCAAATAATTCTGCTTTCAAAAATCGGTAGTGTATCCATGTCCTTAATGGGTCAAACTACCCTTCTTTCCGTTGGGATGCTATGTTCATTTCTACCTCGAACAAGTATAGCCAACATTCTCTCGGATTTAGGAACCACCGTTTAGACACCCCTAGCTGCAGAGGTTCTGAGATCCTTTTACCTCATTTCTGAGGTAGGGTGGACCCCCGATAGGTGTTAGTTTAAGAGTGATCCTTCGAGTCGAGAAGTCTTGCTTAAGACTCTCTTTTCCTTTCCAACTCCGAATCAGATTCCTTACCTTCTCTACACCTTTGAACATTCCGTTCTAAATAAACAAACCCTCTAATAAGTGATTCTTTTAACAAATGATTCCTTCTTATAAATACATGAACAATAATGTGTTCGGACTCTTTTCAATTCCTTTCTTTTCGTCCTAAAGAAAAGAAGCATAACTCGGGACCGACAACCGAATCTACCCCGCAAATGGAAGCCCCAAAGCCGATTTTCTCCTTCACCAACGGATCGGACTTCGCCGTCTATAAGGATGAGCCGCCCGACAATGGGATCATCCGATTTGGACAAGGATTCGAAAACACGAATGTCAAGGTCACCGACGTCTCCCTCTTGCACCGACGAACAAGGTATCTAAAGCCGAGGAGCCGCCGCTCGAGTTCAACCTTAGGTCGACCCAAGAGTTTCCTCCCCGCAAAGGGTCCCGACCGGGAGGAGTACCGTCGTCCGCAGGAGGACCGTTCTTACTACCCCCACCGGTCTAGTTGTTTCGCACCTACCCCGACTTCCGCCAAATCAAAGGGGAAAGAAATCCGCAACTATGGTAAACCCGTTACCGTGGAGGGTACGGATCTTCCCGTAAGACCTTCTCGTCTTCGAAATCGGATCCAGCTCAAAGATTCCGTCGCCGACAAAGACCCAAAGAAGAAATAGAAATAGAAGGATCGCCAGAGAAGCCGTAGCCGCCGAGATCGCTTTCCGGAGGAAATTCCGCAGCTGCCGAATATACACCGTTACCGTAATATACACCATCGCCTCGACTACATACCACTTTTGGGAGGAAGCGTGTTCCATCCCCTCTCCGCCGTAGAGGATGAGGAGAATGTTCACAAGATTGTCGCCACATTACCACGCCCCGCATACTACAACGATAGCCGCAAGAAAAGAACTAGAACTACGCCGTTTGCTCGACCGCAAACTTTGGTAGAAAAGCTAGCAAGGAAGGAAAACTCGCCCCGTATCGGAGATTCTACGAAGGATAGTGGCGGGTGCCGGCCAAATCCCATCTCGGGCCCCGAGTAGAACCCGCCATCATGATAGAAAAGCCAAGCAAGAGAATGAAGGCTAGCCCGCCCGTCGTAGTATCGTGGATTACGGACTAGGGAGGATACCACCTTCCAAGCATTCGGCCGACGGCACCATCCGGTCCTGGACCTTCCGCCGCTAGAAGGATGGTGTGGCGTCCCACTACGGGACAGCTCGAGACCGAAACGAGCAGCTCGAGAGAGAAAGTCTCGCCGGAGGCCGGAATCAAGAAAGTGCTACCGCGATAAAGGGGACTCGTGAAAGGGGGACCCGGCAACCATCGCATGACAACCGCAAAGACACACAGTAAAGCTCCGCTAGAAGTTACCATGGAAAAGCCGAGAACCGACATCCGACGGCTGACAAAAGAAAGAGAAGAAAGTTCGGAGATGAGATCGACTCATCGGAATTCATGGACAACGAATATGCGAAATCAACATGGTTGAGACACGAGCTTCACCGCTTCTCAAGGTGCTCCCGCAACCGCAGAAAGAGAGGAGCCGAACCGATGAAGAGACAGCTTCGAGAAAAGGACGACACGATCGCTCAAATGGCGAAGAGGATGGAAGAGATGGCCGTAGCTCCGGCCACTCTCCGCAGCCAAGTACAACCACATGCAGAAACACCCCCGCAGGTCATTCACATCGTAGACGGAGGAAAGGAGATTACATCCGTCAATGGGGATGACCAACTGAAAAGGATACAAGACAAAGTATGATCCCCGAAAAGGATATCAAGAACTCGGCAGCAAAGAAAGTGAGAGGCCTTAGCACAATCGGAGAACGGGACATCCATTCGGACGGGTAGACCTTACCCGAAGAATTCGACGCCGTCCAATACCCGAAAGGCTTCGTACCACCTCCGTTTAAGACCTTCGACGGAACCGGAACCCCCGACAAGATGTTGCATACTTTCGTGCCGCTTGTTGCAATACCGGCGGGAGCGATGCGTTACTCTTCCGACAGCGCTCGTCGCAGTCCGTCGAGAATCGCCTTCGACCGGTATGCGAACTACCCAACGGTTCGATGAAGACATTCTCGTAGCTAGAGAGCCTCTTCATCAAGCGATTTGCCGGAGCTCAAGACCACATCACTATAGTGATTTAGTGGTAGAGAAACAAAGGCCGAATGAAACTTTAGTGGATTACATACTTCGATGGAGAAATTTAAGTATGAAGTGTGAACCACAACCGCAAGAACAACATGCAGCCGCATCTTGCTTAAAAGCATTCACGGCCCGATAGCACTTCTCCTCAAGGGATTCACTATTAAGACTTTTGAGAAGTTGTTAAGCAAGGCCGGAAGCTTGCAAGAAGAGGCGAAGCAATTAAGTTTCGCCGACAAGACGGACAAGCAAAAGCCGGTGAAGACCTTCGAAAAGAAATCTGGGATCGTTGCAGCTAGCTGATAAAGGAAAACAACCGATGCAAATACCACCGTAACGGCCGCAAAGAACTACAACAGTATTACCAAGAACCCCGGTCTAGCTATCGCTTGTCTCCGCAAGTATGAACAACCGCCTCGTCCGCAACGTACATTAAGGGAGCTTCGAGCGAGAATATCCGTTCAAAAATGAAGCAAGCACCGAAGATGTTCCGTAGCTTAATGAAAACTCCAGATTTCCAACGCCGGAGCCCAAAAGACCAGAGGAAGTCAACAAGAAAGGTGATCCCAACTTTTGCCCCTACCACCGGATGCTTCGGGCACAAGATAGAAGATTGCATTACCTTTAAAAGTTGGTTCAACGACAACCTTCTGAAAGGAAATATAACAATCCCGAAGGAGTACATGAAGGAACCCCGTAAAGGAGGTTCCGTCAATGTTATCTCAACCGATCCCGTCATTCCGATAGATCCCTATGCAACCGACGATGGATGGACTACCGCCCGGACGAGATCTTCGAAGAAGATTTTAGACAACATCCGAACCGCTTCGGTGCGAGCTTCAATTCGTAGTTCGAGACCCGTTAAGTCGATACTATCACTTGCGATGGAAGAACCACCTCGACAGAGACAATCAAAGAAAAGAAGAAAATTGACGAAGAAGAGAGGACCGAGACTCCTAAGGCTAGCACTAGGGGCCGCTTATCCTAGGATAGTTGTTTCCGATTCGGGGGAGAAATCCTCGAACCTCTCGATTTTGTATGATTATCTCGCTCACTTCGGTGGGATCATATAATGATAAGGGTGATGGCGTTGGCTACGTTTTCGATCGTTTCTAACGATTACGTAACTAGCGACAATCCGGGCATCGATTTCGATACCAACAACAATTCTCAAATCATACACGATCTCGACGAGCAAAATAACGAAGAAGGCAGCCATCAAGGAGGCTACGAGAGTTCAACAAGCAACGGATCTATCTGTGAGTTTCGAGGAGCTCCAGCTACGATAGCAGTTAGAGCCTTCAGCATTTTCAAGATAATCCGAAGAGCCAGCCATTCCGATTCAGGAGGAAACACCGGCAAACTCAACACTAGATTCAGAAGAAATTACAGAAGTCAACTTAAGAAGTGGAAAAGTTCTACCTCCAAGAATGGGACCAAAAGACAAAGGAAAGCAGGTGGTTGTTCAAGAAGAACCAACCCCAGCAGAAGAAATACCCATTCGAGAAGAAGCCGAGACGCATGAGAACAAAGTGACTACAACGTGCTAGCCCATCTTAGGAAACTACCGACCAAACCGAGCATTTACGATGCCCTCATCTTATCAAAGGAGATGAGAGAAGCTCGATCAAGGCCTTACTTCGATCCGTAAATTTGCTTAGCTCAAATGGCCGGGAGATTCCTTAGATGAGGTTCGCTCGTTAAAGGAACAACGAGGTGTTACCTTCACTGGACAATGACCTACTACTCGGGACGACAGATCACAACCGACCGTTGTACATTTCAGCCATAATCGGAAAATTTACACTCTCAAGAGTATTGGTGGATCCCGAGCATCAATCAATATAATGAGTCTTCGAACACTAAGATATTCGGGAAATCGATGCTCGCGAGCTCGAGGCCAACAAAATGTTATTAAGTGGATTCAACCGTAAAGGAGAAAGAGCCCTCGGATCAATAACGCTACCGATGAAGACCGGTGACTTAGCAAAGACAACCGCAAAATTTCACATAATCGATTCGTAAACGTCGTTCAATGCTCTACCTGGCCGACCATGGATACATGAAAACAGGATGGTACCATCATCTCCGCACCAAGGCATCAAATACTACGATGGAGGGGAACAGCGGCATCAAAGGAGACTTGCAACCATTCTCCGTACATGAGATTGGAATCCATGAAGATGCAGCTTATTATGCACCGCCAAAGAAAACGATCTTCTCCAGTAGATACCGTAACAAATGAAGCAAAGAAAGTTCGAGACAACGAAGAACTTGAAGTTCTAGTCCAACAGCTACTCACCACTCCCTTCCGGCGAGATGGTGAAGGTTTCTCCACAACTCGCATCCGAGGTCGAGGCCGGGACGAGGCCGTGGTAGAGACGTTAGGACAGTTGGACAGAGAAAACCAGCCATCAATGTTGATTGGAAAGATAGTTCTGAAGAAGAAAAAGAAATCAAGCAAGAAGCAGCAACAATAAGTCGAAAGAAGCCGCAATACAAGATCTCCCTCGAAGATGAAAAGAACGAATAATACAAATCAATGTATGAGAAGATTAACCACTACGTACATACTATGACCCTAACTCCGATCCATTCTAACAAGATCGAGGGTATGGTGGTCAAAGAGATACGTAACAATCGGTGCGAAGCCAATCAAATTCTACCGTGGTGCTTCTTCCTCCAAAACCGAAAATAATGTACAATTCGAAGATGTCACTTCATCGAATTAATGGAATTACCTTTTGAGTGGTACTCTCCCCGTGTTCAAAATTTAATTCAACGTGGTTTCTTACCTCGACAATGGACAAAAGGCCAATCACAACATTTTGAAAAGTTATGGAATAACTCCGGTCGTTCTCCCAATTCGAAGTATGGACTCGGATTCGGCACAGCAGGGTCGCTCGACGATACCGAATTTTGCTTGGTTGTCACTCGCAAGTCCAATGAAAACCGCATGGAAACTACGGACGAACTCGAAGATTTACAAATCGGAGAGGCTCCACCTGAACTCGAAGAAGAAATCAAATCTACAATAGATGAGTTAACGAAGTTAACTTAGGTACTAGCGAAGAGCCTAGACCTACCTTTGTTAGCTCCTTACTCAATAAAGAAGACTCCGAAGAAATAATCAAGTTATTAATGGAATTTAAAGACCGCTTTGCTTGGAATTATGACGAGATGCCGTGATTAGCTCCAGAGGTCGCAATCCATAAGCTAGGAGTGGATCCTACTTCGCCCTAGCCGACAAGGTCCCGAAGAATGCGTCTAGAAATCGAACAACAAGTCATAGCCGAAGTTAAAAAGCTAATAGACGCTAAATTTGTCCGTGAATAACAATACCCGACTTGATTAGCCAATGTGGTGCCGCCGTAAAGAAGAATGGTCGATCGTAATCTGTGTGGACTTCGTAGATTTAAACAAGGCATGTCCAAAAGATGAATTCCCTCTACCGATCCTGAATTAATGATCGACATTGCTTCAACGCATGAAATATTCTCGTTCATGGATGGATCTTCGGATACAACCAGATAAAAATGGCTCCGTAAGATGAAAATCTTACAAGCATTCGTAACGCCGATCGAGTATTTTGCTACACAATGGATGCCATTCGGATCGAAGAACGCAGGAGCAACCTACCGTAGAGCAATGACAAGAATTTTTGATGATCTCATCCACAATCAAGTCGAATGCTACGTGGACGATGTGGTCATCAAAAGCAAAGTAAAGGAAAACCACCTCGTATGATTCGAGAATTGTTTTCGAACGATTAAGACAATTTAACCTTAAGATGAATCCCTTAAAATGCGCCTTCGGCGTCACCTCCAGAAATTCTTAGGATTCGTTGTCCGACATCGTGGAATTGAAATCGACCCGGAAAAGATTAAATCTATCTTAGAAATGCCGCCTCCCAAAACCTTAAAACAACTACGATCTTTTCAAGGGAAGCTGGCATATCTTCGACGCTTTATCTCAAACCTCGTCGGTAGGTGTCAACCTTTCTCGGCACTAGTTAAAAAGGACGCCAAATTTATTTGGGAAGAGAAATGCCGTAAGGCCTTCGAAGACATTAAACAATATTTAATGACACCTCCCGTCTTAGCAGCCCTGGCCTCGTGTAGATCGCCGATACTTTACACCGCGGCTTTAGACGATTCTCTCGAGCCCCGTTAGCCTGTGTCAATGATGAGGGTAAAGAAAATGCTCTTTACTACTTAAGCCGTCGTTTACTTCCGACGGAAGTAAGGTATCCCGCAATTGAAAAGCATTGTTTGGCCTCGATCTTCGCCGCTCAAAAGCTCGTGCACTACATGCTTTCTCACAAGGTCAACTCCGATTTCGAAGTTTAATCCATTGCAATACTTGATGACTCGTCCAACACTTTCCGACGGACTTGCCGTATGGTCAATGATATTATTGCAATTCGATATAACTTTCGTGCCTCCGCGTGCCGTAAAGGGACAAGTCTTAGCGTACTTCCTCGCAAAGACACCCTTTGCCGTGCGAATCTCCTCTCAATGATGATTTGCCGGATGAACAAATAATGAACCTAGAAGACTTCGATGATCGACGTTGGGAATTATATTTCAACGGAGCATCTTCAAGACACAAAGACGAAGAATCGCAAGTGATAGTGCCCGGTAAGGCAGAATCGGGCTAATATTTATAACGCCGAGCAGTGGGATGTTAAGATACTCCTACCACTGACGTAACCGTGTACAAACAACGAAGCGTAATACGAAGCCCTCATAACGGGATTGGAATTAACTATTCAAATGTGGATAACGTGACATCAACATCTACGGGATTCACAGTTTAATCATTCAAAGAATCGCCGAACAATACAGAATTTTAAAGCCAAGACTCGAACAATACTTCCAAGATGCCATACAAATTGTTGAACATGCATTCCAAATGTGACAATCTACAAAATTCCCGTAAAAGAAAATGCTTTAGCAGATGCTTTAGCCTCGTCTCGCAAAAGAATTCGCCTGTTTGCAAGATGAATCAGTGGAAGTGTCGACTCACGGACGTCGTGTCCTATCACAAGCTCGACATGGACACAATACACAAATCGAAAAAGAAAAAGAATCAACATGAAGAAGGATGTAAAACACGAAGATCAGGCGACACCATTAATGTACTACCCGCAAACGGGAAAGCTACCGTACGATAGGTCGTTAGCCTATCGATCAAGAAAAGAGCTCTATCTTACGCATTAATAAACAACACATCAGTATGGAAGGTCTTTCGATCAAATGCGGCTAAGATGCCTAAGCGGGTCCGAGGCCCGTGAAATTGTTAAAGAAGTGCATTCGTGACTCGTGGCGCTCACTCAGCCGGGTCCGAAGATGAAAATGAAAATTAAAAGATTAGGGTACTACCGGCCCTCGATGATGACCGATCGCATGAAAATCGCCAAGAGCCGTCATCAATGCCAAGTGCACGGAGTGGTTCTACACCAACCTCCAAATGTGCCGCACCCGACAATTGCGTCGCGGCCATTTGAATGTTGGGGCACGTATATAGTGGGTCCGATAGAACCACCATCTTCAAAAGGAAATCGCTTCATTCTTACGGCTACAGCATTACTTTTCCAAGTGGCGAGGCAGCTCCACTTAGAGAAGTGAAAGCACACCACGTGCTACAGCTTTTCAAAAACCAAGTTGTCTACCGTTTCGAGTGCCGCGCAGGATCATCTCGTATAATGGTCGCTTTCGAAGCACGCAAATCAACAATTTTGTCGGAGACACGGAATCGACCGGCGATACTCAACAATTTACTACCCAAGAGCAAACGGTCTCGCCGAGGCTTTTAATAAAACTCTCGTTCAAATCTTAAAGAAAACCTTGGACGATAATAAGAGAAATTGGCACGAGAAATTGTTAGAAGCCTTATGGGCCTACCGGACAACTTTCGTAACTCCTACTCAAGCTACACCTTACGCTCCGGTGTATGGGTCCGAGGCAAGTTGTTACCTTTAGAGGTTCAGCCTTCCTTCACTCGAATTGCAGCTTGCAAACAAGATCACGACGAAGAAAATGCCAGATTACGACTCGAAGAATTAGAAAACTTGAAGGGAAAAGACTTGCGCCGCAAAACGTAATTTAGAACTATACCAAGCTAAAATGGTTCAAGCCCATGACAAACTGGTCCGCCCGAGAACCTTCAAAGTTGGCGACTTAGTTCTCGTTCTCAAGAGACCTATTCTTGCACACCGCAAGATAGGAGGAAAATTTGAACCCACTTGGGAAGGACCGTTCGTGGGTCGAAGCAAGATACTCGGGAGGTTCCTACCAGCCTAGTGAATCGCCAGGAGAACGACATATGCTTCCGATCAACGAACGATACTTCGAAAAAGTATTACGCTACCCGATGTTTCGAAGGAATGAATTCTTCATCCCTAAGAAACACTGGCGAAGTAATTACTTATGATCGGGTCCGAACCCAAAAATAATAAAATGTGCCAAGATAAATAAAATCATGATAATTAAGTTTTCCTTGTTTTCTTTTTCAAATCAAAATCTCTTCCCTGATCTTATCCTACTTCATTCCTGTTAAATTTTAAAAAAAAATATATAAATAAAAAATGTATCTTTAAATAAACATTTTCTTAATGTTCTTGTTCTTAGTACAGCCCCTGATCCTTTTCCTTGTCTTTTCGCAGGAAATGTCGAACGGCGGTCGGTCCCGAACTTTAAGAATGGCGTAAGCCTCGCACTCGATGAAAAGAGGGTGAAAGATGGAGCGATAATCGAGATTAACTCGCATTTCGCACCACAGAGCCTACAAGACGAGGAAAGTGACTGGGTCCCGCTAACCGAGAAGAACTACCCGGCAGCATACGGATGAAAGTGGGTGGCCCAAGCCACCAATCCAACAACAAGAAAAGAAAAGCAAACACCGAAGAAGATAAGAAAATGAAGTCCGTAGTCGCTACAAGTGGAGGGCAAGCTTGCAGCCGCCGCGCCCAAAGAGATTCAAGAAGTGCGGAGAGCTACTCTCACAGCCCACGCAACGAAGAAATAAGAATCGCCGTATCCGTAAGATGTTAACAAAACTAGCTGCGACCAGCCGAGACGAGACAAGCTAATGCCAAGCACATACACTTCGAGGACACCGGTTCACCAGAACCCGAAGAAAGGAGGCCAGCTCCTAGGATAACCGTAAAGAATCAGTGGAAATCTCCGTAAGATCGAAGAAAGAAGGCTACCACGCCACCGGATAGAACCACCGCAAGAGTGCATGACCTTGTCGTGTAAGCAACCCCGGGATGTCCCGACTAGCATCATCCCCGAGGAGCCGAGGTATGCAGGGGAACGTGAAGGGATTGAACCATATATCCCACAATATGTCACAAGGCCTCGCCATCTCGCATCATTCCGGAATACGAGCCGAAGAAGATGCGTAATGTTGAAAAGAAAACTTTCGAATACTTCGAGAGAATTAAAGGAAGAAGGATCAACATATTAGAGGGCCTCGAGCTACACACCGACGTATTCTCGTAGTATGAACAACAAGAAATCGTGGATTGTATCCGGATTTGAAAAGAATGGGCCGAGCAGTCGCCCGAGGGAAAGCACATACTCGAACCCCGAGATGGATGCCGTGGAAAGGAAGAATCACAATACAATGCGGATGTCGCTACAACTTTCGTCGAAGACGAAAGGGAAACCCGCCAGAATACTCCGTCATGGGCAAGTAGATCCGATGCCATTAGTCATCAAGAGAATGGTAAAGAGATTGATAACATGGAGGGTACCGCCACAGATTGCATACCCAATAGCTACATTATCAACATCTACAAACAAGGTGACCGCATACCCCCACACATAGATCACCACGACTTCGTCGACCTTTCGCACAAGCCTCTTTCTTGAACGAGTGTGACATCATGTTCGGATCCGACCTCCGGATAACGAGTCCGGTGAGTTCCGAGGGCCGCAAAGATACCTTTACCGGTGGGTTCCGTCATGATACCGCAGGCAACGGAGCGTATATCGCTAAGCATTGCATACCAGAGTGCCAACGGACCGAATCTCGCTACTTTCGTGAGGATGGACTGACAAGCAAGATACCTTACCATTTCCAACTGCACTCTGTAACTAGAGAACCTTCGACTTTACGAGCCGTGAGTTACATGGGAGATATCACACCTCCAACGTACATCCAAACTCGGCATCCTCGCTAAGGATGGCTTGGAAGGTGATGTTATTAACCATGTACCCCACCATTCGTACATGGATTTTCGATGATGCTTCTTTTGATGGACCAACAAGGATCATACATAGTCCGTTTTGAGTCTACATGGATTGTATGAGATATATTCCGCATCGAGTCGTACGATGTATTTTCAACATGATTGGAATGAAAGTGACCATGTCACATTTTTCGCCTTCACCTCTTTTGTGCAAATTGATTGGGAAACGCCATTAAAGTTAAATGAACTTCGAACAAAGAACGTAAAAGAAATAAAACAAAAAAAAAGATAAAAGAAAACTTTCTAAAAAAAAATCTAAAAATGACAAACACCAAATAAACGATAAGATAAAATTTGAATCATTAAAAGATAAACGAAATCAATCAAACCTCAAATTCTATCCTTCCAAATTTCAAATCAAATTTCAAATTCAATCTTTCCAAATTCCAAGTCAAATTCCCAATCAAATTCCAAATCCAATTTCAATCTTTCCAAATTCCAAATCCACTCTCGAGCAAATTTTAAATTTGATCTTTTCAAATTTCAAATCAAATTCTCAATCAAAATTCAAACCTTTGGTTCGAGGATTTTACATCCAAGACCGCACTCGCTTTAGGATCCTTTTCCTATCGCACCGAAATACATCAAAATCAAACCTTTGGGTCGAGGATTTTACATCCAAGACCGCACCGCTTTAGGATCCTTTTCCTATCGCACCGAAATACATCAAAATCAAACCTTTGGGTCGAGGATTTTACATCCAAGACCGCACCGCTTTAGGATTCTTTTTCCTATCGCACCGAAATACATCAAATTCAAACTTTTGGGTCAAGGATTTTACATCCAAGACCGCACCGCTTTAGGATTCTTTCCCTACCGCACCGAAATACATCAAAATCAAACCTTTTGGGTCGAGGATTTTACATCCAAGACCGCACCGCTTTAGGATTCTTTCCCTACCGCACCGAAATACATCAAATTCAAACTTTTGGGTCAAGGATTTTACATCCAAGACCGCACCGCTTTAGGATTCTTTCCTACCGCACCGAAATACATCAAAATCAAACCTTTGGTCGAGGATTTTACATCCAAGACTCGCACTCGCTTTAGGATCCTTTTCCTATCGCACCGAAATACATCAAAATCAAACCTTTTGGGTCGAGGATTTTACATCCAAGACCGCACCGCTTTAGGATTCTTTTTCCTATCAGCACCGAAATACATCAAAATCAAACCTTTGGGTCGAGGATTTTACATCCAAGATCGCACTCGCTTTAGGATCCTTTTCCTATCGCACCGAAATACATCAAAATCAAACCTTTGGGTCGAGGATTTTACATCCAAGACCGCACCGCTTTAGGATTCTTTTTCCTATCAGCACCGAAATACATCAAAATCAAACCTTTCGGGTCGAGGATTTTACATCCAAGACCGCATCGCTTTAGGATTCTTTCCCTACCGCACCGAAATACATCAAAATCAAACCTTTTGGGTCGAGGATTTTACATCCAAGACCGCACCGCTTTAGGATTCTTTCTCTACCGCACCGAAATACATCAAATTCAAACTTTTGGGTCAAGGATTTTACATCCAAGACTCGCACCGCTTTAGGATTTTTTCCCTACCGCACCGAAATACATAAAAATCAAACCTTTTGGGTCGAGGATTTTACATCCAAGACCGCATCGCTTTAGGATTCTTTCCCTACCGCACCGAAATACATCAAAATCAAACCTTTGGGTCGAGGATTTTACATCCAAGACTCGCACCGCTTTAGGATTCTTTCCCTACTGCACTGAAATACATCAAATTCAAACTTTTGGGTCGAGGATTTTACATCCAAGACTGCACTGCTTTAGGATCCTTTTCCTATCGCACTGAAATACATCAAATTCAAACTTTTGGGTCAAGGATTTTACATCCAAGACTGCACTGCTTTAGGATTTTTTCCCTAGTGCACTGAAATACATCAAAATCAAACCTTTTGGGTCGAGGATTTTACATCCAAGACTGCACTGCTTTAGGATTCTTTCCCTACTGCACTGAAATACATCAAAATCAAACCTTTTGGGTCGAGGATTTTACATCCAAGACTGCACCGCTTTAGGATTCTTTCCTCTACCGCACCGAAATACATCAAATTCAAACTTTTGGGTCGAGGATTTTACATCCAAGACCGCACCGCTTTAGGATCCTTTTCCTATCGCACCGAAATACATCAAATTCAAACTTTTCGGGTCAAGGATTTTACATCCAAGACCGCACCGCTTTAGGATTCTTTCCTCATCGCACCGAAATACATCAAATTCAAACTTTCGGCCGAGGATTTTACATCCAAGACTCGCACTCGCTTTAGGATTCTTTCCTATCGCACCGAAATACATCAAATTTAAACCTTCGGGTCGAGGATTTTACATCCAAGATCGCATTCCTTTATGATCATTTCCCTATCGCAATGAAATACATCAAAATCAAACTTCGAGGTTAAGGATTTTACATCCAACACCGCATTACTCTGAGATCTCTTCTCATTGCAACGATTCAATTTAATCAATTCAATTTTCTTTCAAGGTTGAAGATGTTACATCTAAAACCTCAAAATTCCAATTTTCATTTCAAATCAAATCCTTCAAATTAATTTTGACGAACTCCGATCTAAATTGAAACTCCAAACTGAAATCTAAACTCACACATCAAAACTTAAATTGAAACAAAATGAAATCTAAATCGAAATTCCCCGCATCATGTGATTTGGGATTCACCTCCATTTCCTTTCCCCACGAGAGTTCAGGAATCTCCGCTCATAGTATACTCGACACTCCCCACGGAAACTCTTCTACTTCGTCCTAAGTTCGTCACTGGACATCCGTGTTGGTTTTGTTGATCGCTTCGGTCAACACCAATACGCGAGGTGTGCTCCGTAAGCCTCACCACACCTATCGGGGGTCCATTTGTCGACCTCATTTTCGATGAGGTCTTCTCTTCTTCTTTTAGTACTTCAGATCTAGCCTCAGGCTTTTCCTTCGACTATCTTAGAGGACTAGAATCGGGACCCACCTTTAGAAATTCAAACCACTTCTTAACTCCTCGCAAACTCCACAAACTCGACCGTAGACCCTTAATCACCTAGAGGGTCGAAATCAAATGCGGAAGTTTAAAGGATGAGTTCCCATAGTGACTCTTCGGCCTTGGATCGCCCCGGCGTGGCCCTGTCTCGGTGAAGGGGCCGACTTACACACACACTACACCTACACACTACACTTCCACACACTTCCTAAAACCACAACCATACCTAATCTTAACCTCCCGACTCATGTAGGTAATTCACATGGATGGTCCTTAACCCCTAAGCCCTCGCGCAAGTGGTTAGTAACAACATATACTGGGTGCCTCAAATGAGTCCCTTCATGGCTCATGTGGGCTTGAAATGGCTCCATGGCTCAACCAAAATGATTTCATTCCACTTAAATTCACCCAATCTTCAATTTCCCAAATTTTCAATTTTTGACCCCCGGGACCCTACACCCGCTTAGCCTACCCAAAACCCTTGAAATTACCCAAATTTCTCAAAAATTTCCAAATAACCCAAAATTCCCAAAAATCAATCCCAAACATCTCCACATCACTCAAATTGATCATTCATACCCAAAAATACCAAAAATTCCAAAAATACCTCCCAATACCCTCCAAATACCCAAAGTACCCCTCTTGACCAAAAAATCCAAAAATTCAGAAAATTCCCAGAAAATTCCAGAAAATCCCAAATATTCCCAATTTCATTTTGTCCAACTACACCATGGGCCAATTTTGTCAATTTACCCTACTTTTGTCAAAACCCCCAATTTGACCCATTTTAACCCTAAGTGCATCCAATGTCAAACCAAACCTACCCAATTGACCCCAATTTTGGTCCAATTCAATTCTAAACTTCAATTCAACATCCCCAATACCAATCTGGACCAAATCGAAGTCCAATTTGATTGACATTTGGATCCAATTTCACTTTTGGCCTTAAAGCCCAATTTGGACCCATGACCCAAACCTAACTCAAACTCATCCAATTCAATTCCA
>JAKZJZ010000356.1:0-53363 GCA_022702705.1 Papilionanthe hookeriana x Papilionanthe teres | reverse complement strand
TCTCCACATCACTCAAATTGATCATCCATACCCAAAAATACCAAAGATTCCAAAAAATACCCCGATACCACTCCAAATACCCAAAATACCATTCTTGGCCTAAAAATCCAAAAATTCAGAAAATTCGAAAAATTCGAGAAAATCCCAAATATTCCCGATTTCATTTTGTCCAACTACACCATGGGCCGATTTTGTCGATTTACCCTACTTTTATAAAGCCCAAAATTGACAGCATTTAACCGAAAGTAGACGAATGTCAAACCAAACCTGTCCAATTGACCCAAATTCTGGTCCAATTCAATTCTAAACTTCAATTCAACATTCCCAATACCAATCTAAACCAAATCCAAGTCAATTTGATTGACATTTGGATCGATCTCACTTTTGGCCTTAAAGCCGATTTAGACCCATGACCCGAAGCTTAACCGGAAACTCACCCAATTCAACTCCAATTAACCTCAAATCTTTCTAAATCTTCCTTAACATTCCCACTGAACAAAACCACTAACATGATTTGCCAGAAATTTGAACCCAAGTCCACTCGAAGCTCGGCCGAGGTCGAAAGGCCCGTTTTTGACCTAAACCTAAACTCTAACCCGAATTCAACCCAATTCAAATCCAAATCACCCCCAGATTTGTTTCAAATCACTCATGACACATCCATGAGCTAAACCCAACAATTATTTGGCCCAACCTCTTTACAAAATTCCCATCCATAAATTCATTTTTAAACTTAAGGGCAAATCACTTAAACCCTCACAAAAGCTGATTTCCTTGAAATTCAAAAGCCCAGAATCATCCTAAAGCCCACATGACACTTCCCCTCATCATCCATTTGATCAAAATCACCCCTAAGTTGCAAAATCATCAATTAAACCATTCCAAATCAAGCCGCATGTCAAATTACCCCCTAAATGCCAAATATTTCTAAAACCACTTTTCATGAAATAAGCGAGCCTTTTCCCGAACGAATGGAGCCATGAACAAGCCATTCTCAAGCCACATGAAGCCATGAGGGCTTTGACTTGTCATTAGTCCATTTATGGCAAGAGAGAGGGGATCTTTCTTAAGCCTCCCTTAAGCCTTTTTACCTTAAGCATGTCGCACTCTAAACCGTGCTTTGCCACCTAATCCTTGATGGAGACTCCACCACACATGGGAGGTTGACCCACAGACCTCCTCGGCCCAAAGCCAGGTCTTGGGGAAGTGCACCCAACCCATTTGCATGGGTTGACCAAAATAAGCTAAAATGGCCCCTTCCGCTTTCTACTTTGATTCGACCACTTTACACATGGCATTTGCCAATTGACTGCACTAAACCCCAGCCCTGACCCACAGAACAAGATGGTGACCATTGCACAGCCGGCCACCGAGGCCAGTCGGCAGGCACCATGGCCGAGAGCTCGCATGTGAGCCGACATTGAAATTCTCACTTGTCGAGGCTGCCCCGTCCAGAGTGGCTACCATGGGCTGATCTTCTCCTCACCAGGAAGCAGCTGATCCCGAGCCACTAACTCCCTGAGGAGGCCCCGAGCCAACTACGGCCCTAAACTCCGCCCCTCTCGGCCATGAAGGAGAAGAAGCACGAAATCTTGCCGAAACTGCGCAAAGTTGTTCCGAGACCACTTCTCGTCCTTAGAGCACTTGATCCCAGGTGAAATCCCCCTGCCATTTCTCCTACTGTAGCTCGATTTCGGAGTTGAAATTCCGCAAAACCGGGACACTTCTCCCGGTGAGACGATTCCCGAATTGATTGGCTCTACACCTTCACCGGACCGAGAAGGTGTCCGTCATCCAAGCCACATCTCCGGGCCGCCCGGTTGCTCACGGCCTCCGAAGCTTTGTGATCGGGCTTGGTCGAAATCATATCCGGACAATTCACCGGACCGGGAGACTTCATGCGGGCTTCGTCGGGACCCGATCGAAGGTGCGACGACTCTCGGATTGAAGCCGCACTTCTGCGAGCCAAGGTATGAGCTAACTCTTCATCCCGGAGCACGGAGATTCTCGAATCTGAATGCTTTAATTTGATGCATGTTAGCAGTATAGATGTGTTCGTCTCTTGAGACGAATCGCTAGGAATATAAGAACGTAAAAATCCATTGAGAATCGAGTGAGATCTTAGGGATTTAGTGTGGACGGCTCTCGGGTGAGAACACTTGGGGACGATGAACGGATGCGCGATCCGATTCATACACGCGCGCGCGGACGGCCGGGATCGCGTCGGACCGGGAGACGGTACGAGAACCGCGGGGCCGGGCTGCGCGACTCGGGTGGCGGCGTCGAATGGGAGCGCGCGCGCGTGGCCTTTCGGAGGCTGCAGGGGATGCGGCGGCGGCCGACTCGGATAAGTAGAAAATTAGGGATTTTCTAATTTATTTAATTCACTAGGCTTGAGTCGTATCTCTGTGTAGAAAAATCAGGAAAAATAAAATAAAAATACCCTCTTGCTCGGTGAAGAGGGGAGAATAATGTGGAAAGAAATCGCTTAATTTCATCAGAATATTTTATTTTTATAATTTATTTACTCTCTGCATTGTTTTAATCTACAGTACATGCATACGAATTCACCATGGCATGAGACCAATAGGAGCTTTTGAAGCCTGCGAATTTGGGAACATTCCATGAATTTTCCAAAGTCGGAGGCAAATCCTATGAAGAGTTCGTGATTTTTCGAGTTCGAGTCCTTTGTTTTGAGTATTTTAATTCCGGTAAATAGCATGTTGTGAAATAAATTCTAGGAAAATTTGGTGATGTTACGCATGACCGAGAGAGCACTTAGGAAAAATAGGTTTTGACTTAGTTCGTTTAAAACGACCTAATTGGCTTAAACACCCAAAATAGAGTCTTTAATTAATTGGAATTAACAGGGCATCAATTGACTTGAAATCAATTCTCCATGACCTTTAGGATCAGAGGAACCCACCATAAAAAGGTAGAAACTCCAAAATCCATTTTTCAACATTTATTTTATTTTTAAATTAATTAACACTTCAAAACTCAAAATAATTATAATAAAAATAATATAATTCAAAAAATCACCAAAATTGGTCAAGTGCTTCTCTGAGTCATTAGAAATGTCACTAATTTTCTTAAGGACAGAAACTTTCCTTTGGTCATGTTATCAAATTTTCCTTGAAAATCTACTATTTTCCACCAAAAATAATTATATAAATAAATTAAATATAGAAAAATCACATTTCTCCTCTCGTATGTCTTTATTGACGTATGAGTGAAGTGACGTAAAAATTTCAGAGTTCATTTTAAGTTCGATTTAGTGAGTTATGAAATTATTAAGCTTAAGGGGTAAAATGGTAATTAAACTTTTAACCCTTAATTAAAACTTTAGGTTTAATAAAAAATCAACAAGTAAAACATTTGATCTTAATCTGGTTTGGATGATTGAAATTTAAATAATTAAAAGGTAGAAACTCATTAAACAAATTTTAAAATAATTAAACTTTAATTAAATAATAGATTAAATTTGGAAGAATAATAAAATTGGAATTATTAAAATAAGGGATATTTATTAGGAAGAGATTTATTCTTTAATTTAAAAAATCCCTAAACTAATTATATCATTAACATTTAACTCTTAATTAAAATGATAACTCGAATTTAAAATATTAAAAGACTTAATTAAATCATTAAACTCTTTTAAAATCTCGATTAAAATTATAAATTAAATTAAATTAAAATTAAATTAAATAATTAAATTAAATTAAATTAAACAATTAAATTAAATTAAATTAAATTAAATTAAATTAAATTAAATTAAATAATTAAATTAAATTAAATTAAACAATTAAATTAAATTAAATTAAATTAAATTAAATTAAATTAAATAATTAAATTAAATTAAATTAAACAAATTAAATTAAATTAAATTAAATTAAATAATTAAATTAAATTAAATCAAATCAAATTAATTAAACATCAAATCAAATTAAATTAAATTAAATTAAGTTAAATTAAAGCTCAATTAAATTAAATTGAATTAAATATAACGTCGCACTAAGACGTAAAAGAAATTAAATATAAAACGACTTTTTAACTTAAATCAGAATCATTTAAATATTAATTTACCCTTGAAAGCTTTGATTATTATAACTCTAAATGAAACATTAAATGAAGTGCTTACTTGCACTCATAAGATATTGAATGTCTTAATTCATGCGAGCGAGTTAACAAAACTTGAAAACCTCGGACGATTGATTCGTTTATATAATTAAATTCATTTGGACTTAAAGCAATCACAGAAATATTGAAAAGATGTTTAAGATTCTTCTTAAGCACTTCCTCGATATGATAGGATATTTATAAGAACGATTGGACTTAATTGTTCTTTGATGAAGAAAATCGTCCATCGAAGCAAAAGCACGAAAGAACACAGACGTCGTAGGAGATATTGCAGTATAGGATTAGGAATTTGGTAGAAAACCGTAACCTTTCCTTTAGCTTTACCTAGGAACTTGCTTAAATATTCTAATTGTGTTTTAAGTGTAGCTTGGGATGACGGGAAGACCCTCAGGGTACGCTTTTATTTTATTGCGATTTACTTTCTTGCTGATTTACTTCCATGCGATTTACTTTATTGCGAGATGCACTTTACTTTTCTTGCATGATAAAACAAGCTGTTGCATGAAAACCCGCACCTTTAGGATAGTCCACTAAAGCTGAAACCAAAACTAAGTTAAAAGTCATTGCAAGATAAAATTCACTGCCACGACATTTCGAAATATAAAACGACTCGAAATTTAATCGCAAACAGAACACGAAACTACGATTGCAACTAAATTAAAACGTCTTGTTGGATGATCGGGAATACCTCGGATGATGTAACCTACGTGTTGCTTAACGGGATTTCCACGGTCTAAATGAAAGTGTGGAACTCGTTCGAGTTGAGTTTAGCGAATTCATGCGGACTAAGTGAATCCGATAAAAATAATGATGCGGAAGGATGGAGCAGTGGGATCTTAGCAGGTGTCGTTATAATCGACTTTAAGATTTGTTTTAATTAAAACATAAGAAAACACTTGGAAATTAAGACTTCTCTAAGCGAAAACACTTTTCTCATCTCACGATTTATGATTTCTAAAACTAAACCTCTGCAATGACGAGGAGCTTGGAGCATGGTGGGCGACACGACCATCGTCATCAACAAAACTTGAACCTACTTGACAAAACCTTCTTAGAATTAAACAACAAAGCCATAGGACTTCGAGGTAGCTTGCACTGATGCTGACATAAATCCTCGACCTCTTTGTTAGGCATTTGCATTGCAAATTAAGCCCTAACTAGGTCTTAGGATTCGAGGTAGTCGTCAGATACGACAATAAACCCTCACATCTTACAAATTTATTTGTTTGATTTTATCATACAAATATAAGCTACAATTAATTAAAATTGGCGAAGATTGAAATATTAAATAAACATTAGGACTTTCTAAATTCGAAGCGAACAATAGGATAGTCGGGAAATTACCGAAGTTCACTTCGAATCGGTGATTTCTCTTACCTTTCTTCCTTCGGATTCACAAAACAAAAATGTTCCAAATTTGATCCATTTCACTATTGAAATTCCAAAATTCGATCTTTGAAAACCTTAAACTTTGAAATTCTTGAGAGCGGGGTATTGGTTATTATCGAGAGTTTTCTTAGGTGATTCCGTCACTTAAGATGTAATTAAGCTATAGGGGCTTGCCGTTATAGAGAATTTTAAAGAACCCGAGTAATATAAACCATGTTTAATACTTTCGTATTAAGCGGGGAATTTGTCGGCTTATAAAATTGGTTTGCGGACAAACGGATGTCATAAAACTTCTAGTTTATTTGATCGAGCCCCACCCTCGAGCGGTGTAATACATCCTTAGGGATAGATACACGGTTTGTGGTGCGGTGCTCATTTATATAAACTATTTGGGATGTGAGATCGGTTTAATCTCATATCTTAAAACTTTCAAATTTAAAATTATTTTCAAAGTCGAATACTACTTTCTAAATTATATATATATTTAAATCAAATTTAAAATTTAAATTCGCCAAACTGACTTACGTTAGGCGACCCCCTTTAAAATACAATACTGACCTAAAAATATGCGAAACAGACTTACGGCGACTCACTGTGGGAGTATTCCTCTCTCATGTATAATCGAATAGTTACGCTTTCGAAAATCGGTAGTGTATCCATGTCACTAATGGATCGAGCTACCCTTCTTTCCGTTGGAATACTTATGTTCATTTCTATCTTGAACGAGTATAGCCAACATTCTCTCGGATTTAGGAGCCATTTGTTTAGACACTACTAAACGAGAGAGGTTCGAGATCCTTTACCTCATTTACGAGGTGGGGTGGACCCCGATAGGTGTTAGTTTAGGAGTGATCCTTCGAGTCGGGAAGTCTTGCTTAAGACTTTCTTTTCCTTTACGAATCGGATTCCTTACCTTCTCTACACCTTTGAACATTACGTTCAAATAAACGAACCCTCTAATAAGTGATTCTTTTAACAAATGATTCTTTTTTATAAATACATGAACAAAGAATAAGTTCGGACTCTTTTTAATTCCTTTCTTTTCGTCTGAAGAAAAGAAGCATAACTAGGGACTGACGACGAGTACTACCTTGCGAAATGGAAGCCCAGGCGGTTTTCTCCTTCACCGATGAGTTGGACTTCGCTATGCATAAGGATGAAATTTGCCGATGATGGGGTCATCCGATTTGGACGAGGGTCTAACTACCGAACGTCGAGGTCACCGCGTCTCCCTCTTTGCAGCGACGAACGAGGTATGCGGCGAGGGAACCCGCGCTGAGTTCGGCCTTAGGTCGACCCCGAGAGTTTCCTCCCTGCGAAAGGGTCCGGACTAGGAGGAGTCTTGCCGTCCGCGGGAGGAGCTGATTCTTACTACCCCCATTTGGTCTAGTTGTTTACGCACTACCCGGACACGCCGCGAATCGAAGGGAAAGAAATCCGGGAGCTATGATAAGCTTCATTCTGCAGTGGAGGGTACGGATCTTCTGTAAGACCTTAGATCTTCGAAATCGGGTCCGGTTCGAAGATTCCGATCGACGACGAAGACTCGAAGAAGAAATAGAAATAGAAGGATCGCCGGGGAAGCCGGAGTGCAGCGAGATTGCCTTCTGGAGGAAATTCCGAGTTGCAGGAATATACTGCATGCTGCGAGAATATACACCTTTGCGACTACATACCACTTTTGGGAGGAAGCGGGTTCCATCCCTCTCAGCCGCGGAGGATGAAGAGAATGTTCGCAAGGTGCTTTGCCACGTTACCACGGCCGCATACTACTGACAATAGCCGCGAAAGAACTAGGAACTACGCCGTTTGCTCGATTATGAGCTTTGGTAGAAAAGTAGCAAAGAAGGAAAAGCGCCAGTGTCGGAAATTCTACGAAGGATAGGATGAGTGCCGGTCGAATCTCGTCTTGGGCCCCGAGTAGAACCGCTGGTCATGATAGAAAAGCTGAGCGAAGAGAATGAAGGTTAGCCGCTTTGTCGTAGTATCGGGATTACGGATTAGGGAGGATACCACCTTCGAGCATTTAGCAGATAGACCATGCGGTCGCCAGACAGCCTGGCTGCTAGAAGGATGGTGTAGCGTCCCACTACGGGGCGGTTGAAGGCCGAAACGGCGGCCGAGAGGAAAGTCTCGCCGGGAGGGCGGAATGCGAAGAAGTGCTTCTTGCGATGAAGGGGACTCGTGAAAAAAGGACCGCGGCAATCGCCATGACGACCACTGAGATACACGAAAGCTCCGTATAAGATGCCATGGAAAAGTTGAGAACGACATCCGACGGTTGGCGAAAAGAGAAGAAAAGTTCGGAGATGAGATCGACTCATGCGAATTCATGGACGATGAATATGCGAGAAATCAGCATGGTTGAGACACGAGCTTCATCGGCTTCTCGAGGTGCTCTAGCGAGTGCGAAGAGAGGAGACGGGCGATGAAGAGACGGCTTCGGGGAAAAGGACGACACGATCGCTCGAATGGCGAAGAGGATGGAAGAGATGGCCGTGGCTGCGGCCGCTCTCCGAGTCGAAATACGGCCACATGAAGACACCCCCGAAGTCGTTCACATCGTAGACGGAGGAAAGGAGATTACATCCGTCGATGGGGATGACCGGTGAAAAAGGATACGGCACGAAGTATGATCCTGAAAAGGATATCAAGAACTTGGTAGAGCGGCGGGTGCGAAGCCTTAGCACGATCGAAGAACGGGACATCCATTCGGACGGGTAGACCTTAGCCGGAAAGAGTTCGACGGTGTCCGATGCCGAAGACTTCGTGCCACCTCTGTTTAAGACCTTCGACGGGCACGGGAACCCCGAACGGCATGTTGCACACTTTCGTGCCGGTTGTTGCAATGCGGCGGGAGCGATGCTGCTACTCTTCGAACGGTTCGTTAGCGATCTGTCGGGAATCGCGCTTCGGCGGTATGCGGGAGTGCAGCACGGTTACGGCGAAGACATTCTCGGAAGCTAGAGAGTCTCTTCGTTAAGCGATTTGCGGAGCTCGGCGCACATCACTATAGGTGATTTAGTGGTAGAGAAACAAAGGCCGAATGAAACTACTAGTGGATTACATACTTCGATGGAGAAATTTAAGCATGAAGTGTGAACCACGAGCTGCAAGAACAACATGCGGTCGGCATCTTGCTTAAAAGCATTCACGGCCGATGCTTACTTCTCCTCGAGGATTCCTTATTAAGACTTTTGAGAAGTTGTTAAGCAAGGCGGAAGCTTGCGAGAAGAGGCGAAGCAATTAAGTTTTGCGCAGACAAGACGGACGAGCGACGAAGCGGTGAAGACCTCGAGAAGAAATGCGGGATCGTTGCGGCGGTTGACGAAGCCGAACAGCCGTCTGAAATACCTGCGAGAACGGCCGCGGCAACCACAACGAAATTACCGGCAACCCGGTCCGGCTATCGGTCGTCTCCGCGGTATGAGCAGCACCGTCTCGTACGCGACGTACATTGAGGAGCTACGAGCGAGAGAATATCAGTTCGAAAATGAAGCGGTACCGAAGATGTTCCGCGGCTTAATGAAAACTCCAGATTTCCGGCTGCCGAGCCCGAAAGACCGAGAGGAAGTCGGCAAGAAGGTGATCCCGACTTTGCCCCTACCATCGGATGCTTGGGCACTGAGATAGAAGAGCTGCATTACCTTGAAAAGTTGTCTCGACGACGACCTTCGGAAAGGAAATATAACAATCCGAAGGAGTACATGAAGGAACCCCGGAAAGGAGGTTCGTCGATGTTATCTCAGCCGGTCCGTCATTCGATGGAGCCCCCATGCAGCCGACGATGGATGGATTACCGCACAGACGAAGAGTCTTCGAAGAAGATTTTAGATAACATCCGGACCGCTTCGGTGCGAGCTTCGATTCGAGTTCGAGACCCGTTAAGCGGTCTTTATCACTTGCGATAGAAGAACCACCTCGACGGAAGGCAAATCGAAGAGAAGAAGAAAATTGACGAAGAAGAGGGACCAGAGATTCCTAAGGCTAGACTGAGGGTTTGCTTATCCTAGGATAGTTGTTTCGAGTCGGGGGAGAAATCCCTCGAACCTCGATTTGTATGATTATGCTGCTCACTTCGGTGGGATCATATAATGATAAGGGTGATGGCGTTGAGCTACGTTTTGGTGTTTCTAACGATTACGTAACTAGCGACAATCACGGGCGTCGATTTCGATACCGACAACAATTCTCGAATCATACAAGATCTCGACGATCGAAATGACGAAGAGGCATCCATCGAGGAGGCTACGAGAGTTCGAACGAGCAGCGGATCTGTGCGCGGTTTCGAGGAGCTCCGGTTACGATAGAGTTAGAGCCTTGATTTGGAAGATAATCCGGAAGAGCCGGTCATTCGATTCGAGGAGGAGACACGAGCAAACTCGACACTGATTCGGAAGGAATTGCGAGTCGGCTACAGAAGTGGAAAAGTTGCCTCGAGAATGGGTCCAGACAGAAGGAAAGCGGTGGTTGTTCGAAGAACCCAGCCCAGGCGGAAGAACATACCGGTTCGAGAAAGAAGCGAGACGCATGGAAACAAAGTGGACTACAACGTGCTAGCCCATCTTAGGAAACTGCGACGGCGGGCATTTGCTCATGCTCTCGTCTTATCGAAGGAGATGAGGGAAGCTCGATCGAGGCCTTGCTTGATCGAGGAAATTTGCTTAGCTCGAATGGCGGAGATTCCTTAGATGAGGTTTGCTCGTTAAAGGAACGACGAGGTGTTACCTTCACGGACGATGACTGCTACTTGGGACGGCGGATCCACGGCCAGGTTGTACATTTCGATTCTGATTGGGAAGTTTACGCTCTCCGAGTATTGGTGGATCCGGGAGCATCAGTCGATATAATGAGTCTTCGAACACTAGCATACTTGGAAATTGATGCTCGTGAGCTCGAGCCGACAAAATGTTATTAAGAGGATTGACCGAGAAGGAGAAAGAGCCCTCGGAGTCGATAACGCTGCGATGAAAATCGGTGACTTCGCCGAGACAGCCATGAAATTTCATATAATCGATTCGAAACGTCGTTGACGCTCTCCGCGGGCCGACCATGGATACATAAAAACGGGGATGGTACCATCGTCTGCACATCAGTGCATCCAAATATTACGATGGAGGGGAACGAGTGCATCGAAGGCGACTTACTGACCATTCTCCGTACATGAGATTGGGATCCATGAAGATGCGGCTTATTATGCACGCCGAAGAAACAATCTTCTCCCGGGAGATCTGCGTAACAAATGAAGCGAAGAAGTTCGGGACAACGAAGAGCGAAGTTACTAGTCCAACGATCACTCACACTCCTTCGGCGAGATGGTGAAGGTTTCTCCACGACTCGCATCGAGGAGTCGAGGCGGGGGACGAGGCCGTGGTAGAAGACATTAGGACGATTGGACGAGAGAAAACCCGCCATCAATGTTGATTGGGAAGATAGTTACGAAGAAGAAAAAGAAATCGAAAGCGACGACAATAAGTCGAAAGAAGCCATGATACGAGATCTCCTCGAAGATGAAAAGAACGAAGAATACTGAATCGATGTACGAGAAGATTAACCACTACGTACATACTCATGACCTAACTCACGATCCATTCCAATAAGATCGAGGGTATGGAGGTCGAAGGGTACGTAGTGACGGTGCAAAGCCGATCAGAATTCTACCGCGGTGCTTCTTCCTCCAAGCGAAAATAATGTACAATTCGAAGATGTCACTTCATCGGAGTGATGGAATTACCTTTTGAGTGGTACTCCCTGTGTTCAAAATTTAATTCAACGTGGTTTCTTGCCTCGACGATGGACGAATAGGCCCGATCTCGACATTTTGAAAAGTTATGGAATAACTCGGTCGTCGCCACGATTGAAGTATGGACTCGGATTCGGCACCGGTAGGGTCGGTTGACGATGCGGATTTTTCTTGGTTCTCACTTGCAAGTCAATGAAAGCTGCATGGAAACTACGGACGAACTCGAAGATTTACAAATTGGAGACGCTCCACGAGGTCGAAGAAGAAATTAAATCCGCGATAGATGAGTTAACGGAAGTTAACTTGGGTACTAGCAAAGAGCACAGACCTACCTTTGTTAGCTCCTTACTCGATAAAGAAGACTCCGAAGAAATAATCGAGTTATTAATGGAATTTAAAGACTGTTTTGCTTGGAGCTACGATGAAATGCGGGATTAGCTCCGAGAGGTTGCGGTCCATGAGCTAGGAGTGGATCTGCCTACATTCCGGTAAGACGAGTCCCGAGAAGAATGCGTCTAGAAATCGAACAACAAGTCGCTAGCTGAAGTTAAAAAAAGCTAATAAACGCTAGAATTTGTCCGTGAAGAACAATGCCGGGCACAGTTGCTTGATGTGGTGCCGGTCGGAAAGAAGAATGGTCGGATCGAGAATTGTGTGGACTTGAGAGATTTAAACAGAGCATGTCGAAAAGATGAATTCCCTCTACCGATTCCAGAAGCCGATGATCGATATTGCTTCGACACATGAAATATTCTCGTTCGTGGATGGATCTTCGGGATACGACCGGATAAAAATGGCTCCGGAAGATGAAAAGCTTACGGCGTTCGGAAACGCCGATCGGAGTATTTTGCTACACGGTGATGCCATTCGGAGCTGAAGAACGCGAGAGCGGCTTACCGAAGAGCAATGACGAAATTTTTGATGATCTCGTCCACGATCGAGTCGAGTGCTTACGTGGACGATGTCGTCATCGAAAGCGAAGTAAAGGAAAACCACTCGTATGATTTGAGAATTGTTTTCGAACGATTAAGACAATTTAACCTTAAGATGAATCCTTAAAATGCGCCTTCGGCGTCACCTCAGGAAATTCTTAGGATTCGTTGTCAGACATCGTGGAATTGAAATCGACCCGGAGAAGATTAAAGCCATCTTAGAAATGCGCACTCCCAGAAACCTTAAAACAAGCTACGATCTTTTCAGGGAAGGTGGCATATCTTCGACGCTTTATCTCGAGACTGTCGGGTAGGTGTCGGCCTTTCTCGAGCACTAGTTAAAAAGGACGCCAAATTTATTTGGGAAGAGAAATGCCGAGAAGGCCTTCGAAGACATTAAACAATATTTAATGACACCTCCTGTCTTACGCGACCCCAGGTCTCGGAGTAGACCGGCGATGCTTTACAGCGGCTTTAGACGACTCCCTCGGAGCCATGATTGGCAGAGTTCGATGATGAGGGTAAAGAAAATGCTCTTTACTACTTAAGCGAGTCGTTTACTTAGACGAAAGTAAGGTATCCGCAATTGAAAAGCATTGTTTGTGCCTGATCTTCGCCAGCTCAAGCTCGGGCACTACATGCTTTCTCATAAGGTCGACTTGATTTCGAAGTTTAATCCATTACGATACTTGATGACTCGTCGACACTTTCAGCGGACTTGCCGGATGGTCGATGATATTATTGCAATTCGATATAACTTTCGTGCCTGCGTGCCGTAAAGGGACAAGTCTTAGCGAGACTTCCTCGCGGCACACCCTTCTGTAGGCGAATCTCCTCTCGATGACGATGCGCCGGATGAACGAATAATGAACCTAGAAGACCTTGACGATCGACGTTGGGAATTATATTTTGACGGAGCATCTTCGGCCACAAAGACGAAGAATCGCGAGTGATAGTGCCGGTAAGGCGGGGAATCGGGCTAATCTTTATAACACGGAGCGGGGGATGTTAAGATACTCCTACCGCCTGACGGAGCCGTGTACGAACAACGAGAAGCGAGAATACGAAGCCCTCATAGCGGATTGGAATTAGCTGATTCGAATGGGGATAACGAGACATCGGCATCTACGGGGATTCACGGTTAATCATTCGACAGTTAACGGACGATTACTGAAATTTTAAAGCGAGGAACTCGAACAATACTTCCGGTATGCCATACGAATGTTGTTGAGCGGATTCGAAATGTGATGATCTCTGAAATTCCTAGAAAAGAGAATGCTTTAGCGGATGCTTTAGCCCGTCTCGCAAAAGAATTTGCTGTTTGCGAGATGAATCGGTGGAAGTGTCGGTTCGCGGACGTCGGAGTCATATCACGGCTCGACATAGACACTGATACACAAATCGGCAAAGAAAAGAATCGATTGCGGCGGTGACGGAAAACACGAGAAGATTGGCGGCCAGTGTGATGAGGCTACACCAGGCGGAAAGCTACCGGACGATGGGTCGGCTGGCTCATGGATCGAGAAAGAACTCACATCTTACGCATTAATAAACAACGCATTATACGGAAGGTGCTTTTTGATCGAATGTGGCTAAGGTGCTGAGCGGGTACGAGGCCAGTGAAATTGTTAAGAGGTACATTCGGGACTGCTGGCAGCTCACGGTCGGGTCGAAAATGAAGATGAAAATTAAAAGGCTAGGAGTGCCTACGGCCTCGATGATGTCCGATGCATGAAAAGCGCCGAGAGGTCTCGTCAGATGCCGAGTGCGCGGAGTGGTTCTACACCGACCTCCGAATGTGCTTTTGAGCAATTGCGTCGTGGCCGTTTGAATGTTGGGGCACGGATATAGTGGGTCCGGTAGAACCACCATCTTCGAAAGGACATCGTTTGCCATTCTTGCGGCTACGGATTACTTTTCCGAGTGGGCGGAGCGGTTCCGCTTAGAAGTGAAGAGCACACCACGTCTTGCGGTTTTCGAGCAACCGAGTTGTCTGCTCGTTTCGGACTGCAGCGCGAGATCATCTCGGATAATGGGTCGGCATTCGGAAGCACACAAATCAACGATTTTGTCGGGAGACACGGAATCGGCGGCGATACTCGACAATTTACTGCCCGAGCAAACGGCCTCGGCGAGAGCTTTTAATAAAACTCTTGTTCGAATCTTAAGAAAACCTTGGACTGATAATAAGAGAAATTGGCGCGAGAAGTTGTTAGAAGCCTTATAGGGCTGCGGACTGACCTTCGAACTCACACTCGAAACTACACCTTACGCTGCGGTGTATGGGTCCGAGCGATGTTACCTTTAGAGGTTCGAGCTTCATCCACTCGAATTGCGATTCTGCGAAGCAGATCGACAGAAGAAACGCCGGACTACGACTCGAAGAATTAGAAAGCTTGGAAGGGAAAAGACTTGCGGCGCAACGAGAATTTAGAACTATCTGTGAGCTAAAATGGTTCGAACGCGACATGGCTGAGTCGCGAGAACTTTCGAAGTTGGTGACTTAGTTCTCGTTCTCGAGACCTATTCTTGCACGTCGCGAGATAGGAGGAAAATTTGAGCCAGCTTGGGAAGGACTGGTTTGTGGTTGAAGCGGTATACTCGGGGAGGTTCCTGCAGTTAGTGAATTCTTGGGGAGAACGACATATGCTTCCGATCGACGGACGATGCTTGAAAAAATATTCACGCTTACTGATGTTTCGAAGGAATGAATTCTTCATCCACTAAGAAACACGGGTGAAGTAATTACTTATGATTGAGTCCGAACCCAAAAATAATAAAATGTGCTAAAATAAATAAAATCATGATAATAAAGTTTTCCTCGTTTTCTTTTCACGAATCAAAATCCCTTTCCTGATCTTATTCTACTTCATTCTGTTAAATTTGAAAATAAAAAAAATTTATATAAAAAAGAATCTCTTTAATAAGCATTTTCTTAATGTTAGCTTGTTCTTAGTACGACCCCGATCCTTTTCCTTGTCTTTTCGCGGGGAAATGTCGAACGGGCGGTTGGTCTCGAACTTTAAAAATGGCGTAAGCCTTGCGCTCGATGAAAAGAGGGTGAAAAGATGGAGCGATAATCGAGAGTTGACTCGGATTTCGCACCGGCGGAGCCTACGATACGAGGAAAGTGAGCGGGTCCCAGGTGCTTGAGAAGAACTACCCGGGCGGACGGTGATGAAAGTGGGTGGCGCGCAACGCCGATCCAGCCGAACGAAAAGCGAGCAGAAGAAGACGAAAATGAAGTGCGTAAGACTACGGCGGAGGGCGGGGCTTGTCGGCGCAGCGCCGCGAGAGGTCGAAGTTCGGAGGGCTACTCTCGCGACCGCGCAACGAAGGAATAGAGTCGCCGTGTCAAGTAAGATGTTAACAAAACTAGGCGGACCGCAGTGCCGACGAGACAGGTGCTGATGCCGGCACATACACTTCGAGGACACCGGTACCCATGGGAGCACGAAGAAAGGAGGCCGGCTCACAGAAATAACGAAAGAACGGGGAAATCTCCGAGAAGATCGAAGAAAGAAGGCTACCAGCGCCACGGATAGAACCACCGACGGTGCGTGACCTTGTTGCGGAAGCAGCCCGGGGGGATGTCACCGACGGATGTCATCCACCCGAGGCAGCGGGTATGCGAGGGAGACGTGAAGGGATTGAACCATATATCCTGCAATATGTCGCGAGGCCTCGCCATGCAGCGGATCATTCCGAATACGAGCTGGAGAGGATGCAAAATGTTGAAAGAAAACTTTCGAATACTTCGAGAGAATTAAAGGAAGAAAGATGACATGCTTAGAAGGCCTCGAGCTACACACAGCGTATTCTCGGAGTATGAACAACGGCGAAATCGTGGATTGTATCAGGGATGCGAAGAGAATGGGTCGAGCGAGGCCGCTGAGGAAAACACATACTCGGAACCCAGGAGGATGGATGCGGGGAAAGGAAGAATCACGATACGATGCGGATGCTTGCTACTGGCTTTCTTTGAAGACGGAAGGGAAACCCACGGGAATACTCGCGTCATGGGCGAGTAGATCCGATGCCATTAGTTATCGAGAGAATGGTAAAAAGATTGATAACATGGAGAAGTACTTGCAATGGTTGCATGCCAGATAGTTTGCGTTATCAACATGTACGAAACGGGGTGTGCATACCACCATGTGATCGCACGGCACTCGTGATTACCTTTACGCTAGCGGTCTCTTTCTTGAATGAGTGTAACATCATGTTCGGATGCGACCTCCGGATAGCGAGCCGGAGTGAGTTCAGAGGCCGATAAAGATACCATTCTGCAGGTGGGTTCGTCATGATGCTTGCGAGGTAACGGAAGGCCGAGATATCGCAAAGCATTGCATACTGGGGTGCCGGTGGAGCGAATCTCGGTTACTTTCGGGAGGATGGACGGCGGCAAAAATACCTTACCATTTCCGACGGACCGGAGCTAGAGAACCTCCGGCACTTACGAGGCACGTGAGTTACATGGGAAATATCACACCTCCGACGTACATCCGGCAGGCATCCTTGCCGGATGGCTTGGAAGGTGATGTTATTGACCATGTACCTCATTATTCGGACATGGATTTTGACGAATGATTCTTTTGATGGATCAGCAAAGATCATACACGATCAAGCTTTAGTCTACATGGATTGTATGAGATATATTCCGGATCGAGTTGTATGATGTATTTTCGACATGATTGGAATGAAAGTGACCATGCTCGCGTTTTTGGCCTTCACCTCTTTTGTGCAAATTGATTGGGAAAGCGCCGTTAAAGTTAAATGAACTTGAGCGAAAGAACGAGAGAAGAAATAAAACAAAAAAAAGAGAGAATAATAAGAAAACTTAAAAAAAATGCGAAAAATGACGAACACCAAGTTCACATGAACATTAAATAAGCGATAAAATAAAATTTGAACCATTAAAAGATAAACGAAATCAACCACAAATCTCGAATTCCATCCTTCCGAACTTAATCGAATTTCATCTTTACAAATTCCAAATCAAATTCTCGATCGAATTTCAAATCCCGATCTCGATCGAGTTTCGAACTTGATCTTCCAAATTCAAATCGAATCTTAAATCAGAATTTCGATGAGGTTCGAGACTCATCCTTCAAATTTCCAAATTTCGAATTCAATCTTTCAGGGCTTGAGTCTCGATCGAATTCGAATTTAGTTTCTTCCGGATCTCGAATCGAATATCAGTCGAATAAAATTAAACTCTTTTGGTGCAAGTTTTTACATCAGCTGCCTTTGCTTTAGGATTCTTTTACTGTGCCTTTGAAATACTGTCAAATTCGAAATCTTTTGGGTCGAGGATTTTACATCGAAGGCTATGCTAACTTTAGGATTCTTTTTACTATTGCCTTTGAAATACATCAAATTCAAATCTTTTGGGTCAGAGGTTTTACATCCAGACTTAGCCTTTCAGGATTCTTTTCTGTGCCTTTGAAATGCATCCAATCGAACTCTTTTGGGTCGAGGATTTTACATCAGTACCTTTACTTGAGGATTCTTTCCACTATTGCCTTTGAAATACATCGAATTCGAGCTCTTTTGGGTCGAGGATTTTACATCAGAAGCTGCCTTGCTTTAGGATTCTTTTCTATTGCCTTTGAAATACATCAAATCGAACTCTTTTGGGTCGAGGATTTTACATCAGCATTCTGACTTTGCTTCAAGTTCTTTCCTGTTACCTTTGAAATACATCAATCGAACTCTTTTGGGTCGAGATTTTACATCGAAGCTTGCTTATTGCTTAGGATTCTTTTCTGTTGCTTTGAAATACATCAAATTCAACTCTTTTGGGTTGAGGATTTTACATCAGATGACTGCTTTGCTAGGATTCTTTTCTTATTGCCTTTGAGAATACATCAAATCGAACTCTTTTGGGTCGAGGATTTTACATCAGTTGCCTTTGCTTTAGGATTCTTTCCTATTGCCTGCGAAATACATCGAAATCAAACTCTTTTGGGTCAGGATTTTACATGCAGTATTACCTTTAGGATCCTTTTCTGTGCCTTTGAAATACATCGAATTCAAACCTTTTGGGTCGAGGATTTTACATCAGATATGCCTTGCTTTAGGATTCTTTTCTGTTACCTTGCTGAAGTACATCAAAATTCAAACTTTTTGGGTCGAGATTTTACATCGAAGCTGCCTTTGCTTTAGGATTCTTTCCTGTTGCCTTTGAAATACATCGAAATTCAAACTTTTGGGTCGAGGATTTCACATCGAAACTGCTTACTTGCTTTAGGATTCTTTTCTGTTGCCTTAGAAGTACATCAAAATTCAAACTTTTGGGTCGAGGATTTTACATCAAAGCCTTGCTATAGGATTCTTTCCTATTGCAATGAAATACATCGAAATTCAAACTTTTGGGTTGAGGATTTACATCAAGGCGCATTGCTAGGATTCTTTCACTATTGCGATGAAATACATCGAAATCAAACTCTTGAGGTTAAGGATTTTACATCGACACCACTTTGCTGCGAGATCTCTTCTCGTTGCAACGATTCGATCTAATCGATTCGATTTTCTTTCGAGGTTGGAGATGTTACATCTAAAACCTCGGAACTCCGATTTTCATTTCAAATCGAAATCCACTCGAATTAATTTTGACAAAACTTGATCTAAAAAAAAACTCCAGTTGAAATATAAACTCGCACATAAAAATCTAAAACAAAATAAAATCTAAATCGAAATTCCCAAGGTCATGTGATTTGGGATTTACCTCCTTTTCCTTTCCCCGGCGAGAGTTCGAGAATCTCCGGTTCCGGAGATATACTTGGCCTCCCACAGTGAAAGCTCTTACTACCGTCTAAAGTTCGTCGCTTGGACATACGTGTTAGTTTTGTTGATCGCTTCGGTCAACACCGATACGCGCGGTGTGCTCCGTCGGCTCACCGCACTTATTAGGGGTCCATTTGTTGACCTCATTTTTGATGAGGTCTTCCTTCTTCTTTTTAGTGCTTAGGATCTAGCCTTAGGCTTTTTCTTTTAGTATCTTAGAAGGGACTAGGATTGGGACCCGCCTTTTAGAAATTGAGCCACTTCTAAACTCCTGCAAACTCCGCGAAACTTGACTATAGACCACTAATCACCTAGAGGGTTGAAATCGAATGTGGAAGTTTAAAGGATGAGTTCATATAGGACTCTTTGGCACTTGGAGGCCCTTACAGGTGGCACAGATGCAGTGAAGGGCTGACTTACACATACACTTACATACACATACACTTACACACTACGTTTCCACACACTTCCTAAAGCCACACCCATACCGACTTAACCTCCGACTCGTGTAGGTGATTCGCATGGATGGTCGCTTAACCACTAGCTACTGGTTGAGGGTTAGGAACAACATAGTGAATCCTCAAATGAGTCCTTTCATGTCATATGGACTTGAAATGGCTTCATTAGCTCAACCAAAATGATTTCTTCCACGAATTCACTGATCTTGATTTGAGTACCAGATTTTTGACGCCAGGGACACTACACTCTTAGCTACCCAAAACACTAGAAATTACCCCGAATTTTTGCAAAATTTCCAAATTACCCAAAATTTTCCAAAATCAATCCGAACATCTCCACATCACTCAGAATTGATCATCCATACCCAAAATACCAAAAGATTCCAAAAATACCCCCGATACCTCGAATACCCAGAAATACCCTTCTTGGCACAAAAATCCAAAAATTCAGAAAATTCTCAGAAAATTCCAGAAAATCCCAAATATTCCCGATTTCATTTTGTCTGTACACCATGGGGCAGATTTTGTCGATTTACCTACTTTTGTCGAAACCCTAGAATTGACCCATTTCAACTAGTGAACCCGATGTCAAACCAAACCTATCAATTGACCCAAATTCTGGTCAATTCAATTCTAAACTTCAATTCGACATTCCCGATGCCAATCTAAACCAAATCCAAGTCGATTTGATTGACATTTGGATCGATCTCACTTTTAGCGCCAAAGCCGATTTAGACCCATGACCCAGACTTAACCCAAACTCACCCAATTCAACTCCAATTAACCTCAAATCTTTTCTAAATCTTCCTTAACATTCCCACAAACAAAACCCTAACATGATTTGCCCAAAATTTGAACCCAGAGTCCACTCGAACTCGACCGAGGTCGAAAAGGCCGCATTTTGACCTAAACCCGACTCCAACCCAAATTCAACCCAATTCAAATCCAAATCACCCCCAATTTGTTTCAAATCACTCATGACACATCCATGAGCTAAACCCGATAATTATTTGGCCCAACCTCTTTACAAAATTCCCATCCATAAATTCATTTTTAAACTTAAGGAGCCGATCCATGTAAACCTCACTAAAAGCCAATTTCCTTGAAAATTCAAAAGCCCAAATCATCCTAAAGCCCACATGACACTTCCCTCATCATCCATTTGATCAAAATCACCCCTAAGTTGCAAAATCATCAATTAAACCATTCCAGAATCAAGCCGCATGTCAAATTACCCCTAAATGCCAAATATTTCTAAAACCACTTTTCATGAAATAAGCCGAGCCTTTTCCCAAACCAAATGGAGCCATGAACAAGCCATTCTCCAGACACATGAAGCCATGAGGGCTTTGACTTGTCATTAGTCCATTTATGGCAAGAAGAGGGGATCTTTCTTAAGCATGTCACACTACTGCAAGCCATGCTTTGCCACCAATCCTTGATGGAGACTCCACAGCGCATGGGAGGTTGACCCGCGACCTCCTCGGCCCAGAGCCGGGTCTTGGGGGAGGTGCACCCAACCCATTTGCATGGGTTGACCAAAATAAGCTAAAATGGCCCCTTCCCCTTTCTACTTTGATTCAGCCACTTTACACATGGCATTTGCCGAGTGCACTACTAAACCCAAATACGACGCTTTGACGAAGATGGTGACCATTGCCACTGGCCGGCTACTGAGCCTCAGGAAAACACCATGGCGAGAGCTCGCATGTGAGCCGACATTGAAATTCTCACTTGTAGTTGCCCAATCCCAGAGTGGCTACCATGGGTGATCTTCTCCTCGCAGGAGCGGGTGATCCGAGGCCACCAACTCCACAGGAGGCCCCAGACCAACTCGTTTAAACTCCGCCCCTCTCGGCCATGAAGGAGAAGAAGCACAAACCTTGCCAAAACTGCGCAAAATTGTTCCGTGGCCTTCTCCATCCTTAGAGCACTTGATCCGCAGGTGAAATCCCTGCTGTTTTCTCCTCAGCCAGCTCGATTTCGGAGTTGAAATTCCACCGACAACCGGGACACTTCTCCACGGTGAGCCGATTCCCAGATTGATTGGCTCTACACCTTCACGGACCAAGAGAAGGTGTCCACCATCAAAAGCCCATCTCCGGGCACCCCGGTTGCTCGCGACCTCCGAGCTTTGTGATCGGGCTTGGTCGAAATCATATCCGAGACAATTCACCGGACCGGGAGACTTCATGCGGAGCTTGCGGGACCCGATCGAAGGTGCGACGGCTCTCGGATTGAAGCCACACTTCTGCGAGCCAAGGTATGAGCTAACTCTTCATCCAGGAAGCTACGGAGATTCTCCATTTCAAATGCTTTAATTTCGATGCATGTTAGCTTGGTATAGATGTGTTCGTCTCTTGAGACGAATCGCTAGAGTATAAGAACGTAAAAATCCGTTGAGAATCGAGTGAGATCTTAGGGATTTAGTGTGGACGGCTCTCGGGTGAGAACACTTGGGGACGATGAACGGATGCGAGTCCGTTCGGTCTCGCGCGCACGGACGGCGAGGATCGCGTCGGACCGGGAGACGGTACGAGAACCGCGGGGCCGGGGCTGGCGACTCGGAGTGGCGGCGTCGAATGGGAGCGCGCCGCGTGGCCTTTCGGAGTGCTGAGGGATGCGGCGGCGACTCGGATAAGTAGAAAATTAGGGATTTTACTAATTTATTTAATTCTAAACTTGAATTCATATCTCTGTGTAGAAAAATCGGAAAAATAAAATAAAAATACCACTCTTGCTCGGTGAAGAGGAGAATAATGTGGAAAAGAAATCAGCTTAATTTCATTAAATATTTTATTTTTTATAATTTATTTACTCTCTGCATTGTTTTAATTCTCCATGCATGCATACAATTCACCATGGCATGAGACCATAGGGCTTTTGAAGCCTCCGAATTTGGGAACATTCCATGAATTTTCCAAAGTCGAGAGCCATCCTATGAAGAGTTCTTGATTTTTCAAGTTCGAGTCACTGTTTTGAGTATTTTAATTCCAGTAAATAGCATGTTGTGAAATAAATTCTAGGAAAATTTGGTGATGTTCCTTATGACCGAGAGAACCTAGGAAAAATAGGTTTTGACTTGGTTCATTTAAAACAACCTAATTGGCTTAAACACCCAAAATAGGTCTTTAATTAATTGGAATTAACCAGGCATCAAATTGACTTGAAATCAATTCTCCACTGACATTTAGGATCAGAGGAACCCACCATAAAAATTTGAGGTCAATTGGACTTGGTTAGCCTACTAATTGGGTTGATTAAGTCAGCCCAGCCTATTTTAAGCTTTAAAAATTCATAACTTTTAAAATACTTTTCAAAAATTCACAAATTGGTTTTGGAGCCTCTCTGATATCAGGGGAACCTAAGAAAATTAAAATTTCAATTTTCTAAAAAGTTGATTTTTAATAATATTTTAATATTTTTAATAATTAAAAAATAAAAAAATAATAAAAATCACAAAAATAATAAAATTCACCAAAATGTCACATTTTGAATTTTAATCACTTAGGAACAAATCCCACATTTTTCCTAAGTCTATTTAGTGAGATATTGAATTTTAAAGCCACTAGGGTAATTTTAAAATTAAAAAAAATGTATTTTCTAGCATTTTCACTAAAATAATTATAATAAATCATAGAAAAATTAGAAAATTGCAAAATTTGTTTCTCTGGTTTCCTTGATATCAGAGAGATTTTGAAAAATATAAAATCCATTTTTCAACATTTATTTTATTTTTAAATTAATTAACACTCCAAAACTCAAAATAATTATAATAAAGATAATATAATTCAAAAAATCACCAAAATTGGTCCAAGTGCTTCTCTGGTCATTAGAAATGTCCCTAATTTTCTTAAGGACAGAAACTTTCCTTTGGTCATGTTATCAAATTTTCCTTGAAAATCTCTATTTTCCACCAAAAATAATTATATAAATAAATTAAATACAGAAAAATCACATTTTCTCCTCTCATGTCTTTATTGACATATGAGTGAAGTCACATAAAAATTTCAAGTTCATTTAAGTTCAATTTAGTGAGTTATGAAATTATTAAGCTTAAGGGGTAAAATGGTAATTAAACTTTCAACCCTTAATTAAAACTTTAGGTTTAATAAAAAATCAACAAGTAAAATATTTGATCTTAATCTGGTTTGGATGATTGAAATTTAAATAATTAAAGGGTAGAAACTCATTAAATAATTTTAAAATAATTAAACTTTAATTAAATAATAGATTAAATTTGGAAGAATAATAAAATTGGAATTATTAAAATAAGGGATATTTATTAGGAAGAGATTTATTCTTTAATTTAAAAAATCCCTAAACTAATTATATCATTAACATTTAACTCTTAATTAAAATGATAACTCAAATTTAAAATATTAAAAGACTTAATTAAATCATTAAACTCTTTTAAAATCTCGATTAAAATTATAAATTAAATTAAATTAAAATTAAATTAAATAATTAAATTAAATTAAATTAAACAATTAAATTAAATTAAATTAATTAATTAAATTAAATTAAATTAAATAATTAAATTAAATTAAATAATTAAATTAAATTAAATTAAACTAAATTAAATTAAATTAAATTAAATTAAATTAAATTAAATTAAATAATTAAATTAAATTAAATAATTAAATTAAATTAAATTAAACAATTAAATTAAATTAAATTAAATTAAATAATTAAATTAAATTAAATCGAATCGAATTAATTAAACATCAAATCAAATTAAATTAAATTAAGTTAAATTAAAACTCGATTAAATTAAATTGAATTAAATATAACGATCACTTTAAGACATAAAAGAAATTAAATATAAACACGACATTTTTAACTTAAATCGAATCATTTGAATACTAATTTACCCTTGAAAGCTTTGATTATTATAACTCACTAAATGAAACATTAAATGAAGTCTTTACTTCACTCATAAGATATTCGAATGTCTTAATTCAGCTGAGCGAGTTAACAAAACTTGAAAACCTCGGACGATTGATTCATTTATATAATTAAATTCATTTGGACTTAAAACAGATCCTAGAAATATTGAAAAGATGTTTAAGATTCTTCTTAAGCACTTCCTCGATATGATAGGATATTTATAAACGATTGGACTTAATTGTTCTTTGATGAAGAAAATCGTCCTCGAGCAACAACAAAGAACACTAGACGTCGTAGGAGATGACTAAGTATAGGATTAGGAATTTGGTAGAAAACCATAACCTTTCCCTTAGCTTTACCTAGGAACTTGCTTAAATATTCTAATTGTGTTTTAAGTGTAGCTTGGGATGACGGGAAGACCCTCAGGAGTACGCTTTTATTTTATTGCGATTTACTTTCTTGCAATTTACTTCCTGACGATTTACTTTATTGCGGATGCACGTTTACTTTTCTTGCATGATAAAACAATTTGTTGCATGAAAACCCACACCTTTAGGATAGTCCTAAAGGCTGAAACCAAAACTAAGTTAAAAGTCATTGCGAGATAAAATTCACGCATACAGCATTTGAAAATATAAAACAACTCGAAATTTAATCACGAAACGGAACACAAAACTACAATTGCAACTAAATTAAAACGTCTGTTGGATGATCGGGAATACCTCGGATGATGTAACCTACGTGTTCTTAACGGGATTTCAGCGGTCCAAATGAAAGTGTGGAACTCATTCGGTTGAGTTTAGCGAATTCATACGGATTAAGTGAATCAGATAAAAATAATGATGCGGAAGGATGGAGCAGTGGGATCTTAGCTAGGTGTCGTTATAATCGACTTTAAGATTTGTTTTAATTAAAACATAAGAAAACACTTGGAAATTAAGACTTCTCTAAAGCGAAACACTTTTCTCAATCTACTGATTTATGATTTCTAAAACTAAAACCTGCCGACAACGAGGAGCTTGGAGCATGGTGGGCGGCACGGCCATCGTCATCAACAAAACTTGAACCTGCGCAATAAAACCTTCTTAGAATTAAACAACGAGCCATAGGACTTCGAGGTAGCTTGCTAGTCCGAGCATAAATCCTCGACCTCTTTGTTAGGCATTTGCATTGCAAATTAAGCTACTAACCGGTCTTAGGATTCGAGGTAGTCGTCAGATACGACAATAAACCCTCGCATCTTCTAGATTTATTTGTTTGATTTTATCATACGAATATAAGCCACTAATTAATTAAAATTAGCGAGATTGAAATACTAAATAAACATTAGGACTTTCACAAATTCGAACGAAGCAATAGGATAGTCGGGAAATTACAGAAGTTCGCTTCGAATCGGTGATTTCTCCTACCTTTCTTCCTTCGGATTCCGAAAACAAAATGTTCCGAAATTTGATCCATTCCTTTATTGAAATTCCAAAATTCGATCTTTGAAAACCTTAAACTTTGAAATTCTTGAGAGCGGAGATTATTGGTTATTATCGAGAGTTTTCTTAGGTGATTCCCGTCACTTAAGATGTAATTAGCTATAGGGGCTTGCCCTTATAGAGAATTTTAAAGAACCCGAGTAATATAAACACATGTTTAATACTTTCATATTAAGCGGGGAATTTGTTGGCTTATAAAATTGGTTCGCGAGACCGAACGGATGTCATGAAACTTCTAGTTTATTTGATCGAGCCCCACCCTCGAGCGGTGTGTCTATCCTTAGGGATAGATACACGGTTTGTGGTGCGGTGCTCATTTATATAAACTATTTGGGATGTGAGATCGGTTTAATCTCATATCTTAAAACTTTCGAATTTAAAATTATTTTCGAAATCGAATACTACTTTCTAAATTATATATATATGTATTTAAATCTAAATTTAAAATACTTAAATTGCAGACAACTTAATTGGCGTCGACCGATTTATACATAGCGAGCCACATCTTGAGAATGAGTACATTCTGTTACCTTAAGCAACATTATTCAGACTTTATGAACCGAGAATTTTATCATCGAAACTTTGTTGAACTTAGTGATCTTTTCTAAGATGACTTCTGTGAAATTCATCATGCAAAATCTCGATAACTTCTTGAATCGAAAGATTTTACATGCAAATGTTATGACTTGTATAGATGAATTCATCTTGTTGTGCCATCGAAAATACATCCGAAATATTGCACAACATTACGATGTACGAGGAATTTGTACGAGCAATGATGCTACTTGTAAAGGATATCTCTTATTCGTGACAGTAGCTTGAGAATATCATCCAAAAATCGAAACTTGAGTGTTCGGATATTTAATCCAGTATACGATCTGAACTAAGGTATTCTACTGCTTGCCTAATCTTGAAATCGATCAATTGCATGAGTAACTTATGTGTTGTAGGATTAATTCATTCTTGATACTCTAGCATGTATAGGATCCTACCTTTCTTTGACATTGAAATACATCACATCGAAATCAAGACTCTTGAGGTTAAGGATTTTACATCCAACCACTTTGCTGCGAGATCTCTTCTCATTGCAACGATTCAATCTAATCGATTCGATTTTCTTTCGAGGTTGAAGATGTTACATCTAAAACTTGAAATCTACATTTTCATTTCGAATCGAATCCCTCTAATTAATGTTTGACGAAACTTGATCTAAATTGAAACTCCGAGCTAAAATTTAAACTCACACATCGAAAACATAAATTGAAGCAAAATAAAATCTAAATCGAAATTCCCAGGATCATGTGATTTGGGATTCACCTCCTTTTCCTTTCCAGGTGAGAGTTCGAGAATCTCCGGTTCCGGAGATATACTTGACACTCCCAGTGAAACTCTTACTTCGTCATAAGTTCGTCGCTTGGACATTCTGTGTTGGTTTTGTTGATCGCTTCGGTCAACACTGATACTGCGGTGTGCTTTCGTCGGCTGACTACACACTTTATTGAGGATCCATTTGTTGACCTCATTTTTGATGAGGTCTTCCTTTCTTCTTTTTAGTGCTTAGGATCTAGCCTTAGGCTTTTCCTTTGACTATCTTAGAGGACTAGAATTGGGACCCGCCTTTTAGAAATTCAAACCACTTCTAAACTCCACTGAAACTCCACAAACTTGACTATAGACCCCTAATCACCTAGAGGGTTGAAATCGAAATATGGAAGTTTAAAGGATGAGTTCTATAGGACTCTTTGGCCTTAGGACCGCTCACAGGTGGCACAGTGCAGTGAAGGAGGCGACATACACTACACTTACACACTACATTTCCACACACTTCCTAAAACCACACCCATACCCAACTTGACCTCCGACTCATGTAGGTGATTCACATGGATGGTCCTTAACCCACTAAGCCGCTTGGTGAAGGGTTAGGAACAACGTAGTGAATGCACTCGAATGAGTCCTTTCATGGCTTCAGTATGGGCTTGAAATGGCTTCATGGCTCAACCAAAATGATTTCACCCCACCCAAATTCACCCAATCTTCAATTTCCCAAATTTTCAATTTTTGACCCAGGGACCACTACCTCTCTAAGCACTACACAAAACCGTGAAATTACCCGAATTTTTGCAAAATCTCCAAATTACCTAAAATTTTCCAAAATCAATCCCAAACACCTCCACATCACTCAAATTGATCATCCATACCCAAAAATACCAAAAATTCCAAGAAAACCTCCCGATACCCTCCAAATACCCAAAATACCCTTCTTGGCCTAAAAATCCAAAAATTCAGAAAATTCCCAAAAAATTCCAGAAAATCCCAAATATTCCCAATTTCATTTTGTCCAACTACACCATGGGCCAATTTTGTCAATTTACCCTACTTTTGTCAAAACCCCCAAATTGACCCATTTTAACCCGAAGTGGACCCGATGTCAAACCAAACCTACCCGATTGACCCCAATTTTGGTCCAATTCAATTCTAAACTTCAATTCAACATTCCCGATACCAATTTAGACCAAATCCAAGTCAATTTGATTGACATTTGGATCAATTTCACTTTGGGCCTTAAAGCCGAAATTTGGACCCATGACCCCAAACTTAGCCCAAACTAACCCAATTCAACTCCAATTAACCCCAAATCTTTTCTAAACCTTCCTTAACATCCTCATAAACAAAACACTAACATGATTTGCCCAAGATTTTGACCCAAGCCCTACTCAAATTCGACCCAAAATCAAAAAGCCCGATTTTGACCTAAACCCAAATCTAACCCCAAATAGGCCCAAACCTCGAAATTAAAACCAACCAAAGCCAAAACCTCTTTGAAACATTCCCATAAACATTTCTTAATATTTATTTTACATCAATTTCAACCCTAGCCCAACATTGGCCCAAGTTAGCCCAATTTGACCTACATTGGCCCATTCTACGAATAAACCCAAATTCAACCCAATTCAAGCCCAAACCACCTTAAATCTATTTCAAATTATTCATGAAACATCCCTAAACCAAAACCAACAACTATTTGGCCCAAACCTCTACAAAAATTCCCATCCATGAACACATCCTTAAACTTAAAAGCCACTTCCCTTAAACCTTCTTAAAAGCCCATTTCCTTGAAATTCAAAAGCCCAAATCTACCATAAAGCCCACATGACATCTCCATTTGTCATCCATTTAATTAAATCCATTACCTAAGTCCTAAAGTCACCATCAAATTATTCCAAATCAAGTTTCATACAAATTTCCATCAAAACATCCAAAATTCTTAAAACCACTTTTCATGAAACAAATCAACCTTTTCCCAGAGCAAATGAAGCCATGAACAAGCCATTCTCGAAGCCACATGAAGCCATGAGGGCTTTGACTTGTCATTAGTCCATTTATGGCAAGAAGAGGGAGTTCTTTCTTAAACCTCCTTTAACCCTTTTTACCTTAATCATGTCGCACACTAAACCATGTTTAGCCGCCTCATCATGGATGGAGACTTCACCATTCCTTCTAAGGCTGACCTAAATGATTCCCTCGGCTCGAAATCGAGCTTGGAAGGGTGCACCAAGCCCAAAATGGTGGGTTGACCCAAACCGAGCCAAAGTGAGCCTTCTCCATTCCATTTAAATCGAACTCCTTTACACATGTCGAGCCTCGATTGCTACACTAAACCCCGGCTACGACCCACTGACCAAGATGGTGACCATTGCACAGCCGGCCGGCCACCGGGCCGCGGGAAAACACCATGGCCGAGAGCTCGCATGTGAGCCGACATTGAAATTCTCACTTCTTTGGCTGCCCCATGCCTAGTGGTCACCATGGTGATCTTCTCCTCACAGAGCAGGTGATCCGAAGCCCTAACTCCCTGCGAGAGGCCTTCGCACCCTCTCTGACCCAAACTCCGCCCCTCTCGGCCATGAGGGGAGCTAAGAAACACAAACCTTGAAAACTGCGCAAAATCGCTCCGGATCCTTCTCCACCCATAGAGCACTCGATCCCAGGTGAATTCAGCCTGATTCCTCCTCGCGAAGCCCGATTTTGAGCTCGAACTTCTGGCCAAAACCGGGACACTTCTCCGCGGTGAGCCGATTCCCAAATTGATTGGCTCTACACCTTCACCGGACGAGGGAAGGTGTCCACCACCAAAAGCCCCATCTCCGGGGCCACCCCGGTTGCTCCGGCCTCCAAGCTTTGTGATCGGGCTTGGTCGAAATCATATCCGGACAATTCACGAGACCGGGAGACTTCATCCGGAGCTTGCGGGACCCGATCGAAGGTGCGACAACTCTCGGATTGAAGCCACACTTCTACGAGCCAAGGTATGAGCTAACTCTTCATCCCGAAGCACGGAGATTCTTCATTTCGAATTCGCTTAGTTTCGATGCATGTTAGCGGTATAGATGTGTTCGTCTCTTGAGACGAATCCATAGAGCATAAGAACATGAAAATCCATTGAGAATCGAGTGAGATCTTAGGGATTTAGTGTGGACGGCTCTCGGGTGAGAACACTTGGGGACGATGAACGGATGCGCGTCCATTCGATACACGCGCGCGCGGACGGCGAGATTGCGTCGGACCGGGGAGACGGTACGAGAACCGCGGGGCCGGGCTGTCGACTCGGGTGGCGGCGTCGAATGGGAGCGCGACGCGTGTGCGTTCGGAGGCTGCAGAGGTTTCGGCGGCGCGCGTGGATAAATAGAAAATTAGGGTATTTTCTTATTTATTTAATTCCCTAAACTTCAAAAATCCATATCTTTGTGTAGAAAAATCACAAAAATAAAATAAAAATACCCTCTTGCTCAGTGAACAGAGAAGAATAATGTGGAAAAGAAATCATTTAATTTAATTAAGTATTTTATTTTTTATGATTTATTTACTCTCTGCATACATTTAATTCTCCATGCATGTATACAATTTACCATGGCATGAGACCATAGGGCTTTTGAAGCCTGCGAACTTGGGAACATTCCACGAATTTTCCAAGGTCGGGAGGCCATCTCTGTGAAAAGTTATTTATTTTTCAAATGCATGTTGCTGTTTTGAGTATTTTAATTCCAAAAATTAGCATGTTGTGAAATAAATTCTAGAAATATTTGGTGATGTTCCTTATGACCAGAGAACTCTAGGAAAAATAGGACTTGAGTTAATTCACTCGGATTAACCCTAATTGGCTTAAACACCCAAAATAGGTCTTTAATTAATTAGAGTTAACCAGGCATCAAATTGACTTGAAATCAATTCTCCACTGACCTTTAGGATCAGAGGAATCCACCATAAAAATTTGAAGTCGATTGGACTTGGTTAGCCCCACTAATTGGGTTGATTAAGTCGCTTAGCCATTTTAAACTTTAAAAATTCATAACTTTTAAAATACTTTTTAAAAATTCACCAAATTGGTTTTGGAGCCTCTCTGATATCAGGGGAACCTAAGAAAATTAAAATGTTCAATTTTCTAAAAAAGTTGATTTTTAATAATATTTTAATATTTTTAATAATTAAAAAATAATAAAAATCACAAAAATAATAAAATTCACCAAAATGTCACATTTTGAATTTTAATCACTTAGGAACAAATCCCACATTTTTCCTAAGTCTATTTAGTGAGATATTAAATTTTAAAGCCCTAGGGTAATTTTAAAATTAAAAAAAATGTATTTTCTAGCATTTTCACTAAAATAATTATTATAAATCATAGAAAAATCAGAAAATTGCAAAATTTGATTCTCTGGTTTCCTTGATATCAGAGAGATTTTGAAAAATATAAAATCCATTTTTCAACATTTATTTTATTTTTAAATTAATTAACACTCCAAAACTCAAAATAATTATAATAAAAATAATATAATTCAAAAAATCACCAAAATTGGTCCAAGTGCTTCTCTGGTCATTAGGAATGTCCCCTAATTTTCTTAAGGACAGAAACTTTCCCTTGGTCATGTTATCAAATTTTCCTTGAAAATCTCTATTTTCCACCAAAAATAATTATATAAATAAATTAAATACAGAAAAATCACATTTTCTCCTCTCTATGTCTTTATTGACATATGAGTGAAGTCACATAAAAATTTCAGAGTTCATTTGAGTTCAATTTAGTGAGTTATGAAATTATTAAGCTTAAAGGGTAAAATGGTAATTAAAATCTTTAATCCTTAATTAAAACTTTAGGTTTAATAAAAAATCAACAAGTAAAATATTTGATCCTAATCTGATTTGGATGATTGAAATTTAAATAATTAAAGGGTAGAAACCCATTAAATAATTTTAAAATGATTAAACTTTAATTAAATAATAGATTAAATTTGGAAGAATAATAAAATTGGAATTATTAAAATAAGGGATCTTTATTAGGAAGAGATTTATTCTTTAATTTAAAAATCCCTAAATTAATTATATCAACTAATACTCAATTTTAATTAAAATGATAACTTCAATTTAAAATATTAAAAGACTTAATTAAATTATTAAAATCTTTTGAAATTTCGATTAAAATTAAAAATAAAGTAAATTAAAGATAAATTAAATTAAGATTAAATTAAATTTAATAATTAAATTAAATTAAATTAAACAATTAAATTAAATTAATTAAAATTAAATTAAATTAAAGATAAATTAAATTAAATTAATTAAATAATTAAATTAAATTAAATTAAATTAAAAATTAAATAATTAAATTAAATTAAATTAAATAATTAAATTAAATTAAATTAAAAAATTAAATTAAATAAATAATTAAATTAAATTAAATTAAATTAAATTAAATTAAATTAAATAATTAAATTAATTAATTAAATCGATCAATTAATTAAACATCAAATCAAATTAAATTAAATTAAATAACTAAATATAAAGCAACTTGAACATTATTCCAAATTTAAACCCTTTAACTTAAATCAAATCATTTGAATACTAATTTACCCTTGAAAGCTTTGATTATTATAACTCCTAAATGAAACATTAAATGGAGTGTTACTTCACTCATAGGATATTCAAATGTCACTAGTTCATTGAGCGAGTTAACAAGACTTGAAAACCTCGGACGATCGATTCATTTATATAATTAAATTCATTTGGACTTAAAATAATCCTAGAAATATTGAAAAGATGTTTAAGATCCTTCTTAAGCACTTCCTCGATATGATAGGATATTTATAAGAACAATTGAATTTGATTATTCTTTGATGAAGAAAATCGTCCTTAAGCCAAAACCAAAGAACTCTAGACGTCATAGGAGATGACTAGGTATAGGATTAGGAATTTGGTAGAAAACCATAACCTTTCCCTTAGCTTTACTAGGAACTTGCTTAAATATTCTAATTGTGTTTTAAGTGCGGCTTGGGATGACGGGAAGACCCTCCGGGTACGCTTTTATTTTATTGCGATTTACTTTCTTGCAATTTACTTTCTTGCGATTTACTTTATTGCGAATGCATTTTACTTTTCTTGCATGATAAAACAACGGTTGCATGAAAACCCACTCCTTTAGGATAGCCCCTAAAGCTGAAACCAAAATTAAGTTAAAAGTCATTGCGAGATAAAATTCACCGCCACAGACATTTCGAAATATAAAACAACTCGAAATTTAATCACAAACAGAACACAAAACTACAATTACAACTAAATTAAAACGTCTGTTGGATGATCGGGAATACCTCGGATGATGTAACCTACGTGTTCTTAACGGGATTTCCACGGTCTAAATGAAAGTGTGGAACTCATTCGGTTGAGTTTAGCAAATTCATACGGACTAAGTGAATCCGATAAAAATAATGATGCGGAAGGATGGAGCAGTGGGATCTTAGCCAGGTGTCGTTATAATCGACTTTAAGATTTGTTTTAAATAAAACATAAAAAACACACTGGAAATTAAGATTTTCTCTAAACCAAAACACTTTTCTCAACTCCTAATTTATGATTTCTAAAACTAAACCTCTGCGACAACAAGGAGCTCGGAGCATGGTGGGCGGCACGACCATCGTCATCGAGCAAAACTGAGTGCACTTCGGCAAAACTTTCCTAGAATTAAAACAACCAAGCCATAGGACTTCGAGGTAGCTTGCACTAGTGCGACATAAATCCTCGACCTCTTCGTTAGGCATTTGCATTGCAAATTAAGCCTAACAGGTCTTAGGATTCGAGGTAGTCGTCAGATACGACAATAAACCCTCGCATCTTCTAAATTTATTTGTTTGATTTTATCATACAAATATAAGCCCTAATTAATTGAAATTGGCGAGATTGAAATATCGAATAAACATTAGGACTTTCCTAAATTCGAAGCGAAACGATAGGATAGTCGGGAAATTATCGAAGTTCACTTCGAATCGGTGATTTCTCTACCTTTCTTCCTTTGGATTCACGAAAACAAAATGTTCCAAAAATTTGATCCATTCCACTATTGAAACTCCAAAGTTCAATCTTTGAAAACCTTAAACTTTGAAATTCTTGAGAGCGAGAATCATTGATTATTATCGAGAGTTTTCTTAGGTGATTCCGTCACTTAAGATGTAATTAGCTATAGGGGCTTGCCCTTATAGGGAATTTTAAAGAACCCGGAGTAATATAAACCTGTTTAATGTTTTCATATTAAGCGGGGAAACTTGTCGGCTTATAAAATTGGTTCGCGGACCAAACGGATGTCACTAATCTTCTAGTTTATTTAATCGAGCCCCACCATCGAGCGGTGTGTCATCCTTAGGGATAGGTACACGGTTTGTGGTGCGGTGCTCGTTTATATAAACTATTTGGGATGTGAGGTCGGTTTAATTTCATATCTTAAAACCTTCAAATTTAAAATTATTTTCAAAATCAAATACTACTTTTCAAATTATTTATTTTAATTAAATTAAAAATTCGCCGACAGATTTCTGTTAGGCGACCCCTCTTCAAAATAAAACACGACCTAAAAATATGCCGACAAGTGGAAATTGAAAAGGAAACACTTCAACAAGATTCAAACTTAGAACATCCTTTAATACCTATGAAAATTTCTGTTGAAAAACCTCCACCACCATTTCCTCAACGACTAGCTCAACATAAAAAAGATAAACGAGTTTGCTAAATTCCTTGAAATATTAAAGAAATTAACAATCGATATACTTTTTGTCGAAGCTTTAGATCAGATGCCAAATTATGTAAAATTTATGAAAGATATTCTAAATAAGAAAAGAAAATTCAACGATAATGAAACAGTCTCACTTAGTGAAGAGTGTAGTGCTTATTATTCGAAGAAGCTTAATGAAAAATTAAAAGATCTGGTAGTTTCACTATACCTGCAGCTATAGGAGAAAAATTTTATGGAAAAGCTTTGTGTGACTTAGGAGCAAGCATCAATCTAATGCCTCTATCGATTTTTAAGAGATTAGGATTAGGAAAAATTACACCTACTTCGGTAACCCTTCGATTAGCTGATCGTTCGATTACTTATCCTAAGGGAGTTATTGAAGATGTGTTAGTAAAAGTGGATAAATTTATCTTCCCGAGTAGATTTTATTGTTTTAGATATGGAGGAAGATAAAGAAATTCCTATCATTTTAGGAAGACCATTTTTAGCTATCTTGGAAAAGCTATGATTGATGTTCGGAAAGGAGAATTAACTATGAGAATAAATGACCGAAAAGTTACATTTAATATTGCAAAATCAATGAAATATCCTGCGCTTAGAAAAAGATGATGAATGTTTTCGGATGGAAATACTTGAACATTTACAACAAGAACATTTTAAGGAATATTATGAAGATAAATTAGAAAAAGAAAACACTGAATTAATTGAAGATAATAATGAAGAACTAGATTATATTCGGGAAAGATTTGAAATTTTGGATATTACGAAAACAACGACGAGAATATAGTTCCATCAATTATTAAACCTCACGAACTTGAGCTAAAAAGATTACACGATCATTTGAAATATGCTTATTTAGGTAATTCTTCAACTTTGCCGATTATTATTTCATACTGCATTAAACGAATCTCGAGAACAAAAACTTTTAGAAACTTAAAAAAAATATAAGAAAACTTTTGGTTGGACTTTAGCGAGATATTAAAGGAATTAGTCCTTCAATCCGTATGCATAGAATTATTTTAGATGATGATCATAAACCTAAAGCGGACCCCAAAGGAGATTAAACTCGATAATGAAAGAAGTAGTTAAGAAAGAAATTTTAAAATGGTTAGATAATGGTATTATATATCCTATTTCTGACAGTGCTTGGGTAAGCCCAATTCACTGTGTTCCTAAGAAGGGAGGAGTGACCGTCACTGCCAATGAAAATAACGATCTTATTCCTATAAGACAAGTTACTGGTTGGCGTATATGTATTGATTATAGGAAATTAAATACCGCCACCAGGAAAGATCACTTCCCTTTACCATTTCTAGACCGGATGTTAGATAGATTAGCCGGACATAAGTATTTTTGTTTTCTAGATGGATACACCGGTTATCATCGAAATACAAATTGCTCCCGAGGATCAGAGAAAACTACATTTACTAGTCCTTATGGAACTTTTGCTTTTCGAAGAATGCCTTTTGGATTATGTAATGCACCAGCAACATTCCAGAGATGTATGATGTCTATATTTAGTAAGTTAATTGACAATGGAATAGAAGTATTTATGGATGATTTCTTTGTATTTGGAACATCATTTGACACATGCTTAACTCATCTTGAAATAGTATTAGAAGTATGTGAGAAAAAAAATTTAGTTCTAAATTGGGAGAAATGTCAATTTATGGTTGCGGGCGGCATTGTATTAGGGCATAAAATTTCGGAAAAAGGCATGGAAGTGGACCACGCAAAAATTCAAGTTATAGCTAAATTACCACCTCCAACTACGGTAAAAGGGGTAAGAAGTTTTCTTGAACATGCTGGATTCTACAGACGCTATATAAAAGATTTTTCAAAAATTACTAAACCTTTATGCCAACTTCTCGAAAAGGACAAGAAATTTGAATTTACTGATCGAATGCCTTAATGCTTTTGAACTCTTAAAAGAAAAATTAATTACGGCACTTATAATAGTTTCACTAGCTGGGAGAAACTATTTGAGCTTATGTGTGATGCTAGTGATTATGCTTGTAGGAGCAGTTCTTGGGCGAAGATATGAAAAGATTTTTAAAGTTATATCTTATCTTAGTAAAACTCTAAATGATCTTTGAAATAAATTATACGATTCTGAAAAGAGAATTATTAGCGGTAGTATATGGTTTTAATAAATTTAGACCTTATACGATTGGAACAAAATGCATCGTGCATACGATCATTCTGCTATCAAATATTTAATGCAAAAGAAAGATTCCAAACCAAGATTAATTAGATGGATGCTATTAATGCAAGAATTCGATTTTGAGATCGTTAATAAGAAAGGAACGGATAATCGAATTGCGGATCATTTATCGAGATTAGAAAAACATGAATTATACGATATTGAAAATGAAATTATAGACGAGTTTTCGATGAACAACTATATAATATCGATGAGTGGAAAATACCATGGTATCTTTGATATAGTAAACTATATAGTTAGTAATATTTTACCACCTATGCTAACTTTGCAACAACGAGAAAAAATTCATCCATGATACGAAAACCTATTTTTGGGATGAACCATATTTATATAAGCAATGTAAGGATTTAATTATTAGAAGATGTGTACCTTATGAAGAAAGCTGAACCAATTATTCAAAAATGTCATGATTCGATTTTGGAGGACATTTTGGGATCGATAAAGCTGCTTATTACATTCTACAATACTGGATTTTCTTGGCCTACTCTATTTAGAGATGTATACGAGATATATTAAAACTTGCGATAAATGTCGAAAGAGTAGGAAATATATCTAGAAGAAATGAAATGCCTCTGAATTTTATATTAGAAGTTGAAATTTTTGATGTTTTGGGATTAGATTTTATGGGACCTTTTATACCTTCATTTGGGAACTCATATATATTAGTAGCTGTTGATTATGTTTCCAAATGGATCGAGGCACAAGCTTTACCTAGGTGTGATGCTTAAGAGTGTTTGAAAATTTCGATGAAAAATATTTTTACTAGATTTGGAATGCCGAGAGTGATTATCACTGATGGAGGAACTCATTTTAGAAATAAATACATTCACAAACTAGTAGAAAAATACAATATTACTCATAAGATATCCACTTCTTATCATCCACAGACTAGCGGATTAGTTGAAGTATCTAATCATGAGATTAAACGTATTTTAGAAAAATGCGTAAACCCAAATAGGTTAGATTGGTCTATTAGATTAGACAACTGCATTATGGGCTTATAGGATTGCTTTTAAAACTCCGATTGGAATGACTCCTTACGAGCTTATATATGGAAAAACATGCCACTTACCGAGTTGAATTAGAACATAAAGCATATTGGGCGATTAAAGAATTCGATTATAATATGAAGGAAGGTTTGGTGAGAAAAGATTGCTACTAATTAAATGAATTAGAAGAAGTAAGAAATGAATCATATGATAATGATCGGATTTATAAAGAAAAGATGAAATTATGGTATGATCGGAAGATTAATCGAGAGAAATTTTGAACCGGGACGGGAAGTTTTGCTATATAATACTAGATTGAAATTATTTCCTGGAAAATTGAAGTCTCGATGGTTAGGACCTTTCACCTTAACTCAAATATTTTAATACGGAACTATAGAAATCGAAGATCCAAAAACTGGACATAAATTTTAAGTTAATGGACATAGATTAAAACCATATTTCGAAGGTATAAGACCTAACTATAAAGAGGTTTTAATGCTTAGTCGACCTGATTAATAATGAAAATTAGGTCGGGTGATGACGTTAAACCGAGCGCTTTATGGGAGGCGACCCATATTAGTTATCTATTTTTATTGTATCTTAATACTTAGTCTATATTATTGAAACTTTACTACTCAATTATTATTAAGAATCATCACATATTCGAACCATTATGATGAGAAAAGAAATTATTCGATTTAGAGCGAAATTGGACATTATTTTGGAATCTCGCCGACGGCGAGGTTCGCCGCTTAAATTAAATTCGGTTTATTTATCGAGCTCGGCCGACGGCGAGAACATGGGAGACGGTTTTTATAGCTGAGTCGCCGACGGCGAGAAACTTCTCGTCGACGGCGAGGAAGTTATAAAGATGAGTTATTTATAATTTGAATGCCGATTTGGACGGTTTCGACACCAATTCCTTAGTGAAAACCCATTCTTAAATCATTCTAGATCTGCCTTCTTCACTAGAATTTATTCCATTCACCATAATGGCCTCCGAATTCTTAGATTCCTCTAATTCAGAGTGTTTAACCGGAGGAAATTTGTGAGTGCGGATAGCACGGCGGATCTTGACAAGGTTTTGGTAAAGAAAAGAGTTATCAAGGAACGGGGATTTGTCAATTGAGGATTAGAGAATTCCACTATGAAAATAGAAGAAATGATCGCGCAGCTTCACTGGGAGGTATTTTGTTACACTACGTCTGCTGTTGTTATTCCAATTGTGAAAGAGTTCTACTCTAACTTACATGCGATCAACAATGGGAATGTCTACGTCCGAGGAAGATGAGTGATGTTTACTCCATCAAGAGTAAATGAATTATTCTCTATAGAAAACACCCGGTATGTCACTATTCAAATTTTGTGCCTTCTCGATATAATATGAATGAGATATTTCGATATCGATCGATGAACCGGAAGATTGGGAAATGCGTGAAGACGGGTATGTTAGTTTCTCTGCATCACTTCGAATCCTGTCTCGAAAGCACTGGCACTTTTTCATCTCATCTAAATTGTTACCTACTATGAGGGTAAACAAGGTTTCGAAGGAATGCGCTATATTGAATTATTGTATTCAAAATGGATTGCATATTGATGTTGGATCAATAATTGTTAAGTCTGCATTGGGTTTAATTGTGCATGGGTCGGTTCACGGACTAGGACACCCATCTCTTATTTTTGCATTATGCGGTCGGTACCGGGTTTCTTATGAAGCTTGGGAAAAGGTTCGTTACCTTGGAAGCCGCGTGATCCTACGGATATGTTCCCTACTTTGGACGATAATGAAGACATTACATTCATCTACGATAGAGCTTCACGAGAATAATCCTATAGCAAGGCCTATTTCGGATAAAACGGAGTTACTTATGAAGAAAATTAAAGGAATGGAGAAAGAAGCTGCGAGAATGTGAGAGATTTAATCTACAATATATCTGATTTATTTGATCACATTGATTTGGAGGATGAAGGAACACTTTGATCATTACTGGACACTGGAAACTAGCTTTCTTCATTTGCGAGACGAAGGGTTGGATCACCGAAGAATGCGCCGGAGTTTCCCTTCGGGCCTTTCTATAACTTATTTGTGCATCATCGTCATATCGAAAATATCAGAGAACATGAAGATTCTGACATTGAAGAGTAGTAGTAAAGATTTCCATAGTATGTTTGTATTTATGTTATTTGATTTGATTTAGATTTTATTATGTGTGGAGTGATGATTTGAATATCTCAAACTTAGTTGAGATATGCGTCATAGTTTTGTATCGGCATTTAGTGTGTCGTGGATTGGTTTGCGATGCTTGATTAGTAGTAAGGATTGAAGTTTGAAGTTTGATTATAGAGTTTAAAATTATGTTAGTTTGTACATCTCATGGATTTTAATATTAAAGTTAATTTGTTGTGTTGTGTGAATTTGTTTGTGTATAAGTAGCTAATCTTCATATTAAAGTAATAAATGATGTGATCGAAAATATAATATAAGGAAAATCAAGGACGAAAATGAGTGACGAATTTCGGAAATTTAAATTTTTGGAATCTCGCCGACGGCGAGCAAAATCCCGCCGACAGCGATATCGATCTCGCTGACAGCGAAGAATAGAGCAAAATTTCTCGCCGACAGCGGATTTTTCCGAAGTTTTTGGTTCCGAAAAATATTAGCTCGCCGACGGAGAGAAAAATCTCGCTGACAGCGAGGTCGCAAAAAACATATATTTTGGCCGGTCGAAAACACTATTCATCATCCCCGATCTCTCGATTTCGGAAAAAACTCCTCTAGGAGCTTGCTAGATCTTACTTGTGGAGACGATTTCAGGACTCAAAAACACCGGATTTCAATTTCTCTTGGTAAGAGCTTCACTCCTATGCAAAAATTTTTTATTTTCACCATATATTTTCACCACATTGCAAATTTTGGGAAAATTCAAAATGTGGAAGAAATATTCAGTGGAAATCCATGGAATTTGATTTAAATTACTTATAAATGTTGTAGGAAGCCTTCTTAGAATTATTTTTAAGTTTAGTGAAAATTTTCACGATTTTCACAGATCGATCGTATGGCTCCACGACAAATACGTCGAGTAGAATTCGACGAAAACCGATTCATCGATGCACGAGCACGAGGCTAAATATTTTGAAAACATACAAGGAAGAAAGTGCATTGCAGATCGGGTTTGCAAAAATCCAGGAGGAGAAGTAGAGCGGATTATTAAGGAACGAGGTTGGGAGAATTTTTGTTACGTTCAATATAGAGCAGCTGTAGAAGTGGTTAAAGAATTTTATGCTAATTTGACTGCCCGTGAAGATGCACCAGTAAAGGTACGAGGATTTTTTGTAGATTGCAATGCTGCAAGAATTAACTCGTTCTATGAAGTTCATGACTCACACTTTAGCGAGTATTAAACTTTTGGAACGATGGAAGGACCACTGGAGGAAGTCATTAACTTTCTCACTGATGGGACCGAGTTTGGAAAATTAAGCGACGGGAAAGAGTGAATTTTCCTCTTTCTAAATTAAATGCGATCTCAAAAGCTCGACATTACTTTATTTGTTCTACTCTGTTACCCACATATCACCACGAGTGAGGTAACACGAGATAGAGCGATTCGAATTTCGTATTCGGAAAAACGAAGCATCAACATTGGGAGAATTATTTATCGAAACATCCTAGCCACTCCTCGAAATGAGAGTGGAGCTGGATTAGGACACCTCGGATTAATTTTGCACTCGCGCAACTCTGCGGAGTTGAGGCTAGAGATGATGAAGAATGGGTGGAACCTATGAAACCACTCATAGCTGCGCAATATCAAGAAGTATGAATCTCATGAAGGGTGGAGATCAGGAGTGAGAAGTTATTTCACTCAGTCAAGTAGAGATATACCCTCTACTAGCTATGAACCTCCTGAGCCTACCACCCTTACCCTACTAGATATGATGAATGAGCTGACCCTCTATAGGAGGAGTTTTGAGCAGTTTGGAGAGACAATGGGGAGAAGATTTGATCATTTTGATCAAAGGATTGATAATCTGGAGAGGAGACATGATTATGATAGTGAGTACCTGCAGAAACATTCAGATTACGAGATAGCATATCATGAAGGCTGAACGTCGCTACGGGAGTGGAGATTTAGATGTCATCTTTCTAGAGTGCCCGAGGTATACTCGGTATCAACCTGCTCAGTCTTCTCGGCTTCTGAGATCGAGGAGGGGATGATAATATAGTTTGGGACTTTGATGCTTGAAGATTAGGACTTTATTTGTTTTGTTTGTTTGATGTTAAGTTATTTTGGAAACTTTTATATGTTTGTAATATTCAGTAGTTTATATTGTGAGACATTGGATGTTTGTTAGATTATTTGCTTGAATTGTTATAGTAGTTTAGATTTTGTTTCTGTGTTAGTTAATTGCATTTGTTTTTATGTTAAATAGGATGTTAGTTTTCTTTAGTATGTTTTTATTTTATTTTGTATTGTTTTAAGTTTTTAAAATTGTTAATCTGTTAGTTCAATTGTTTTTAATATGTTAGTAATTCATATGTGTAGTATAGAGTTAATTTTAATTGTTGTATTTAATACTTATCTCAGATTTTATCCCTGCATTTTCTTTAAATTGTTATATATATATGGAGAATACTAACAATACATGTTCAATGAAAAATGAAAAAGCTACTAAAAATTTCAAAGAAAAAAGAAATACCTAAACTTCAAAGGTATGATTTATTTACTTTCCTTCTTTTTCATTATTTAGAGTAGATATAAAAATTTAAGTTTGGGGGGAGTAAAATACAAATTTAGTTATTAACTTGTTCTCGATTTCTATTTTCAAATTATTATAAAATGATTTTTATAGCAAATTTTTCAATTTAATTTAATATGAATTATTTTATTTAATTATTATAAAAGGTTAAATGAAATATTTCTAGTGCTTTAATTGATTAAATAGAATAAAATATTTGGTTAAAGGGAATAAGAATATAGTAAACTATTTTTAGTAAGGAAAACTATATTCTAAAATTAAAATTCTTAAGTATTCAAGTGAAAAAGAAAAGATTGAAAATCAATGAAGTAAAAACTATGAAGTATATATAAGCTAAGAAATATTTCTAAGTTTCAAATTTAGGAAGATGAAAATGAAGTTCAAAATTATTAACGAGGCTCTCAGGATACAGTAATCCTCATTAAAAATAAAAAAAAAAGAAAAAGAAAAAGAAAAAGAAAAATGAGGAGAAGCTTGAGGAAATGCCTTATCAAAAATTAGCTTCATTTGAATTAACCTAAAGGGAAAAACTTAGATATTTCCAAACTTATGTTTATGGATTAGAATTTTACCTAATAGTGTTTTCTTGAATTTCTTATCATATGAATGTCTTAAGTAGTTATTCTTTTAAATATAGTCATTCCTGAAATGAATAGTAAGCTAGAAATCTTAGACTCGATAACTAAATAATTTATTTCTATAAGATTAATTAAATTACATGAATTATTTTTATTTAACTTTATTATGATATTAATTAATCTAATTCATAGTTATTTAAATTGAAAAATCTTATTATAAAACTCATTATTTTTATGTAGTACTAAAATTACTTGAGGACAAGTAATAAGTAAGTTTGGGGGATTTTGATCACTGAAAATTTTATTAAGAAATTCATACCTATTTTTGATGAAATTGCACTTTAAAGAAAGGTATTTTCTTTATTTTGTTGCAGGAATGTAGAATTTAGGTGATAAAAGCAAAAATCATAAAAAGGAGCTGATTTGGAGCAAAAAGGAAGAAAATAATACAATTTGTGCTGAGTCACCGACGGCAAGATCGAGCCCGCCGACTGCGAGGATACGAGGAAGAAAATTTTGAAGGATTTATAACTGTCTCGCTGACTGCGAGCCCGAGCCCGCCGACAGCGAGATTGCGCGGTTTGAAGATCTTCTAGAAGCCTCGCCGACAGCGAGGTAGTTCGTCGCCAACGGCGAGCTAGTTCAAATGGCGCAGATACATTGAACCTGGACACTTTTTGAAGGGATGTGTTGACCTCATTTTTGATGAGGTCTTCTCTTCTTCTTTTTAGTGCTTAGGATCTAGCCTTAGGCTTTTCCTTTGACTATCTTAGAGGACTAGAATTGGGACCCACCTTTTAGAAATTCAAACCACTTCTTAACTCCCCGCAAACTCTACAAACTTGACTCTAGACCCCTAATCACCTAGAGGGTTGAAATCAAATGTGGAAGTTTAAAGGATGAGTTCCTATAGGACTCTTTGGCCTTAGGAGCGCCTCACGGTGGCTCGATGCAGTGAAGGGCTGACTTACACACACACTACACTTATACACTACACCTACACACTACACTTTCACACACCTCCTAAAACCACACCCATACCCGACTTGACCTCCCGACTCATGTAGGTGATTCACATGGATGGTCCTTAACCCTCAAGCTCTTGGTAAGAGGGTTAGGAACAACATAGTGAATGCCTCAAATGAGTCCCTTCATGGCTCATGTGGGCTTGATATGGCTTCATGGCTCAACCAAAATTATTTCATTCCACTCAAGTTTACTCAATCTTCAATTTCCCAAATTTTCGATTTTTGACCCCAGGACCTCTACACCTGCCTACCTACTCCAAAACCTCGAAATCCTCCAAAATTTCCAAATTACCCAAAATTCCTCAAAATCATTCCCAAACATTTCCACATCACTCAAATTGATCATCCATACCCAAAAATATCAAAAATTCCAAAAATACCTCCCAATACCCTCCAAATACCCAAAATACCCCCCTTGACCCAAAAATCCAAAAATTCAGAAAATTCCCAGAAAATTCCATAAAATCCCAAATATTCCCAATTTCATTTTGTCCAACTACACCATGGGCCAATTTGGTCAATTTACCCTACATTTGTCAAAACCCCCAATTTGACCCATTTTAACCCAAAGTGAACCCAATGTCAAACCAAACCTACCCAATTGACCCAAATTCTGGTCCAATTCAATTCTAAACTTCAATTCAACATTCCCAACACCAATCTAGACCAAATCCAAGTTCAATTTGATTGACATTTGGATCCAATTTCACTTTTGGCCTTAAAGCCCAATTTGGACCCATGATCCAAACTTAACCCAAACTCACCCAATTCAACTCCAATTAACCCCAAATCTTTTCTAAATCTTCCTTAGCATCCCCACAAGCAAAACCCTAACATAATTTGCCCAAAATTTAGAGCCAAACCCCACTCAAACTCAACCCAAAGCTAAAAGGCCCATTTTTGACCTAAACCCAAACTTAACCCAAATGAGCCCAAACCCCAAAATCAAAGCCCAACCAAAGTCAAAACCTCTTTGAAACACTCCCATAAATATTTCTCAACATTAATTTTACATCAATTTCAACCCTAGCCCAACATTGGCCCAAGTTAGCCCAATTTGACCTACATTGGCCCACTTACCAAATAAACCCAAATTCAAACCGATTCAACTCCAAATCACACCAAATTGACTCCAAACCCTTCATAGAACATCCCTAAACCAATTATAACATTTATTTGAGAAGGTCCTTCACAAAATCTTCACCCAAATGCCCATCCTGAAATCAAAAAGCCCATTTCCCTTAAACTTTCCTAAAAGCCCACTTCCTTCAAATTCAAAAGCCCAAATTCATCCAAAGCCCACATGACACTTCCCCTCATCATCCATTTAATCAAAATTGCCCCTAAGTTTCAAAATCATCAATTAAACAATTCCAAATCAAGCCCCATATAAATTCCCATCAAAATACCAAAATTTTCTTAAATCCCTTTTTATGAAATTGACCCGATCTTTTCCCAAGCCACATGGAGCCATGAAGCCACATGTAAGCCATTAGCAAGCCATGAGGATTTCTAAGTGGTCAACCCTCCTTAAATGGCAAAAGGAGGAGGTCCTTTAACCATCTCCTAAAAATCATTAGCCTTAAGCATGTTTCCACTTAACCAAGATTTAATCCGAATATTCTTGGATAAGGACATCACCACCTCTTGACCGACTAGCCTAACTCGATCTTCTCGGCCCAAGACCGGCCATGGGGAGGTGAACCCGGCCCAAACAAATGGGTTGACCAAACCTAGCCAAGTATAGCCTTCCCCCATTCCATTTCAATCCGAACACTTTACACATGTCCAAGCCCAGTGCCTTCACCAACTTCAAGCCACTGGACTCCACGACCACGAGGGTGACTCATGCCTGCCGGCCGGCCCGCTCGGGTCACCGGAAAACACCATGGCCGAGACCTTGGGAGGAGCCAAACTTTGGAATTCCACCTTGCCGAGCTGCCCCATGCCCAATGGCCACCATGGTCGTTCTTCCCATGACCGAGCAGTTGATCCCAACCCTTGGCCATCCCTGTGAGGCTCTCCAGCCACCTCTATTTAAACCCGACCCCCTCACGACCATGAGAAGGGAGTTGCACAAACCTTGCCGAAACTCTGCCAAAATTGTTCCAAACCCTTCTCCACCCTTAGAGCAGTTGATCCCCAGGTGTCGATTTGCCCCTAATCCCCGTCGACAAAATCCGATTTCTCGGCCGAAATTCCACCCAAAACCAGGACACTTCTCCACAGTGAGCCAATCCCCAAATTGATTGGTTCTACACCTTCACCAGACCAAGGGAAGGTGTCCACCAGTAAAAGCCCCATCTCCATGCCACCCAGTTGCTCCAGCCTCCAAGCTTTGTGATCGGCCTTGGTCGAAATCTCACCTAGACAATTCACCAGACCAGGAGACTTCATGCCGGAGCTTCGCTGGGATCTAATCGAAGGTGCAACAACCCTCGGATTGAAGCCACACTTCTACGAGCAAAGGTATGAGCTAATTCTTCATCCCGGAAGCTTCGGAGATTCTCCATTTCAAATGCTTTAATTTCAATGCATGATAACCGTATAGATGTGTTCGTTTCTTCAAGACGAATCCATAGAGGATAAGAACATGAAAATCCATTGAGTATCGAGTGAGGTATTAGGGATTTAGTGTGGAAGGCTCTCGGGTGAGGACACTTAGGGACGATGAACGGATGCCGTCCATTTGATACACGCGCGGACGGACGGCCAGGATCGCGTCGGATCAGAAGACGGAACGATACAACGGGCCCCGGGAGCGCTGAGTCAGATGGCGGCGTCGAATGGAAGCCCGCCACGCGGCTTTTCGGAGCTGCCGAGGTTGACGCGGCGCCGCGTGGATAAATAGAAAATTAGGGATTTTTCTGATTTATTTAATTCCCTAAACTTCAAAAATTCATAACTTTGGGTAGAAAAATCAGAAAAATAAAATAAAAATACTCTCTTGCTCAGTGAACAGAGGAGAATAATGTGGAAAAGAAATCATTTAATTTCATCAAATATTGTATTTTTAATAATTTATTTACTCTCTGCATATTTTTAATTCTCCATGCATTTATACAATTCACCATGGCATGAGACCATAGGGCTTTTGAAGCCTCTGAATTTGGAAACATTCTCCGAATTTTCCAAAGTCGGAGGCCATCCTATGAAAAGTTATTGATTTTTCAAATTCATGTTGCTGTTTTGAGTATTTTAATTCCAATAAATAACATGTTGTGAAATAAATTCTAGGAAAATTTGGTGATGTTCCTTATGATCAGAGGACCCTAGGAAAAATAAGTTTTGAGTTAGTTCATTTAAAATAACCCTAATTGGCTTAAACACCCAAAATAGGTCTCTAATTAATTAGAGCTAACCATACATCAAATTGACTTGAAATCAATTCTCCATTGACCTTTAGGATCAGAGGAACCTACCATAAAAATTTGAGGTCAATTGGACTTGGTTAGCCCTACTAATTGGGTTGATTAAGCCATTTAGTCAATTTAAACTTTAAAAAATTCATAACTTTCAAAATATCTTTCAAAAATTCACCAAATTGGTTTTGGAGCCTCTCTGATATTAGGGGAATTTAAGAAAAATAAAATTTTAATTTTCTAAAAAAGTTGATTTTTAATATTATTTTAATATTTTAATAATTAAAAAATAATAAAAATCACAAAAATAATAAAATTCACCAAAATGTCACATTTTGAATTTTAATCACTTAGGAACAAACCCCACTTTTTTCTTAGGTCTATTTGGTGAGATATTAAATTTTAAAGCTCTAGGGTAATTTTTAAAATTAAAAAAATGTATTTTCTAGCATTTTCACTAAAATAATTATAATAAATCATAGAAAAATCAGAAAATTGCAAAATTTGATTCTCTGATTTCCTTGTTATCAGAGAGATTTTTAAAAAAATATAAAATTCATTTTTCAACATTTATTTTATTTTTAAATTAATTAACACTCCAAAAATTAAAATAATTATAATAAAAATAATATAATTCAAAAAAATCACAACCAAATTAAAACGTCCTGTTGGATTATCGGGAATACCTCGGATGATGTAACCTACGTGTTGCTAATGGGATTTCCCACGGTCTAAATGAAAGTGTGGAACTCATTCAGTTGAGTTTAGCAAATGCATCTAGACTAAGTGAATCCGATAAAAATAATGATGCGGAAGGATGGAGCACGTGGGATCTTAACCGGTGTCGTTATAATAAACTTTAAGATTTGTTTTAATTAAAACACAAAAAACACTTGGAAATTAAGACTTCTCTAAACCAAAACACTTTTCTCACCCCCTGATTTATGATCTCTAAAACTAAACCTCTGCAACAACAAGGAGCTCGGAGCATGGTGGGCAGCACGACCATCGTCATCAGCAAAACTCGAGTCTACTTCAGCAAAACTTTCCTAGAATTAAATAACCAAGCCATAGGACTTCGAGGTAGTTTGCCTAGTGCAACATAAATCCTCAACTCTTCGTTAGGCATTTGCATTGCAAATTAAGCCCTAACCGGTCTTAGGATTCCGAGGAGTCGTCCGATACGACAATAAACCCTCACATCTTCGAGATTTATTTGTTTGATTTTATCATACATATATAAGCCCTAATTAATTGAAATTGGCAAGATCAAAACATTTAAATAAACATTAGGACTTTCCTAAATCCAAGCCAAACAATAGGATAGTCGGGAAATTACCGAAGTTCACTTCGAATCCGTAATTTCTCCTACCTTTCTTCCTTTGAATTCTCAAAACAAAATGTTCCAAACTTGATCCATTCCCTATTGAAATTCCAAAATTCAATCCTTTGAAAACTTAAACTTTGAAATTCTTGAGAGCGGAATTATTGATTATTATCGAGAGTTTTCTTAGGTGATTCCGTCACTTAAGATGTAATTAACTATAGGGGCTTGCCCTTATAGGGAATTTTAAAGAACCCGGAGTAATATAAACCTCGTTTAATGCTTTCATATTAAGCAGGGGAATTTGTCGACTTAAAAAATTGGTTCGCAGACCAAACGGATGTCACAAATCTTCTAGTTTATTTGATCGAGCCCCACCATCAAGCAGTGTGTCTATCCTTAGGGATAGGTACACGGTTTGTGGTGCGGTGCTCGTTTATATAAACTATTTAGGATGTGAGATCGGTTTAATCTCATATCTTAAAACCTTCAAATTTAAAATTATTTTCAAAATCAAATACTACTTTTCAAAATTATTTATCTAAACTAAATTTAAAATTCGCCGACAACTTCTGTTAGGCGACCCCTTTTTAAAATATCACACAAACTTAAAATAGTGCCGACAACTTCTGGCGACTCCACTGGGGACAATTCCTCTCTCCATTATAATCAGATAATTCTGCTTTCAAAAATCGGTAGTGTATCCATGTCCTTAATGGGTCAAACTACCCTTCTTTCCGTTGGGATGCTATGTTCATTTCTACCTTGAACAAGTATAGCCGACATTCTCTCGGATTTAGGAGCCGCTGTTTAGACACCCTAAACGGAGAGGTTCCGAGATCCTTTTACCTCATTTCGAGGTAGGGTGGACCCCAATAGGTGTTAGTTTAGGAGTGATCCTTCGAGTCGAGAAGTCTTGCATAAGACTTTCTTTTCCTTTCCAACTCCGATTCAGATTCCTTACCTTCTCTACACCTTTGAACATTCCATTCTAAATAAACAAACCCTCTAATAAGCGATTCTTTTAACAAATGATTCCTTCTTATAAATACATGAACAAGAATGAGTTCGGACTCTTTCCAATTCCTTTCTTTTCGTCCTAAAGAAAAGAAGCATAACTTGGAACTGACAACCAGAATCTACCTACGAAATGGAAGCCCCAAAGCTGATTTTCTCCTTCACCGATGGACTGGACTTCGTTGTCTATAAGGATGAGTTGCCCGACAATGGGATCATCCGATTTGGACAAGGATTTGAAAACACGAATGTCAAGATCACCGACGTCTCCCTCTTTGCATCGACGAACAAGGTATACGAAGCGAGAAGCCGCCGCTTGTGTTCGACCTTAGGTCGACCCGAGAGTTTCCTCCCCTGCGAAGGATCCGGACTAAGAGGAGTGCTGGCTGTCCGCGGGAGGACTGTTCTTACTACCCCCACTTGTCTAGTTGTTTACGCACCTACCCGACTTACGCCAAATCATAGGGAAAGAAATCCGGAATTATGGTAAACACCGTTACCGTGGAGGGTACGGATCTTCTGTGAGACCTCCCGTTTTCGAAATCGTGTCCGGTTCGAGGATTCCATCAGCGACGAGGACCCGAAGAAGAAACGAAGTAGAAGGATCGCTAGAGAAGCCGGAGCCGCTTAAATTGCTTTCCGGAGGAAATCCCGTAACCGCTACTCGAATATACACCGCTGCTGAATACATACCACTCTTGGGAGGAAGCGGGTTCCATCCCCTCTCCGCCGCGAGAGGACGAGGAAAATGTTCGCAAGATTGCTTGCCACATTACCTCGGCCGCATATTACAACGATAGCCGCAAGAAAAGGACTAGAACTACGCCGTTTGCTCGACTGCAAACTTTGGTAGAAAAGTTAGCAAAGAAGGAAAAGCTGCCCGGTATCGGAGATTCTACGAAGGATAGGGCGGGTGCTGAGTCGAATCCGTCTTGGGCCCCGAGTAGAACCCACCGTCATGACGGAAAAGCCAAGTAAAAGAATGAAGGCTAGCCCGCCCGTTGTCGTCTCGGGATTACAGATTAGGGAGGATACCACCTTCCGGCATTTGGCAGACGGACCATGCGGTCCTAGAACCTTCGGCTGCTAGAAGGATGGTATGGCGTCCCACTCGCGGGCGATTGAGATTGAAACGGCGGCTCGAGAAAGAAAGTCTCGCCGGGAGACTTGAATGCGAAGAAAGTGCTCTTGCGATAAAGGGGACTCGTGAAAAGGGGACCGGCGAGCTATCGCACGACAACCACAAGGACGCACAGAAAGCCCCGCTGGAAGATGCCATGGAAAAGTTAAGAACCGATATCCGACGATTGGCAAAAGAAAGAGAAGAAAAGTTCGGAGACGAGATTGATTCATCAGAATTCATGGACGACGAATATGCAGAAATCAACATGGTCGAGACACGAGCTTCATCAGCTTCGCAAGGTGCTCCTGCAGCCGCGGGAAGAGAGGAGCCGGGACGATGAGAAGGCGGCTTCGAGGAGAAAGATGACACGATCGCTCGAATGGCGAAAAGGATGGAAGAGATGGGCGTAGCTCGGGCCACTCTCCGAGTCGAGTGCAACCACAAAGAGAGACACCCCCGAGAGGTCATTCACATTGTAGACGGAGGAAAGGAGATTACATCCGATCAATGGGGATGATCGGTGAAAAAGGATACAACACGAAGTATGATCCCCGAAAAGGATATCGAGAACTTGGTGGAACGGCGAGGTGCGAGAAGCCTTAGCACAATCGAAGAGCGGGACATCCATTCGGATGGGTAGACCTTACCCGGAAGAATTCGACGGCTGTCCAATACCCGAAAGGCTTCGTACCACCTCCGTTCGAGACCTTCGACGGAGCAGGAACCCTCGACGGCATGTTGCACACTTTCGTGCCGGTTGTTGCAATGCCGCGGGAGCGATGCATTACTCTTCCGACGGTTCGTCGGCGGTCCGTCGGGAATCGCCTTCGGCGAGTATGCGGAAGTACAAATGGTTCGGTGAAGACGTTCTCGAACTAGAGAACCTCTTCATCGAGCGATTCGCCGGAGCTCGGCACCACATCACTATAGGTGATTTAGTGGTAGAGAAACAAAGGCCGAACGAAACTTTGGTGGATTACATACTCCGATGGAGGAACTTAAGCATGAAGTGTGAACCACAACTACAAGAACAACATGCGGTCGGCATCTTACTTAAAAGCATTCACGGCCGATAGCACTTCTCCTCAAAGGATTCACTTATTAAGACTTTCGAGAAGTTGTTAAGCAAGGCCGGAAGCTTGCAAGAAGAGGCGAAGCAATTAAGTTTCGCCGACAAGACGGACAAGCAAAAGCCTGTGAAGACTTTTGAAAAGAAATCCGGGATCGTTGCAGCAGTCGACAAAGGCAAGCAACCGATGCAAATACCACCAGAACGGCCGCAGCAACCACAACAGAATTACCAGCAACCCCGGTCCAGCTATCAGTCATCTCCACAGTATGAACAACCACCTCGCCCTTAACGTACATTGAGGGAGCTTCTGAGCAGAGAATATCCGTTCAAGAATGAAGCAGTGCTGAAAATGTTCCGTAGTCGATGAAGACTCCGGATTTCCAGTGCGCGAGCCTAAAAGACCGAGAGGAAGTCAACAAGAAAGGTGATCCCAACTTTTGCCCCTACCACCGAATGCTTGGGCACAAGATAGAAGATTGCATTACCTTCGAAAAGTTGGCTCAGCGACAACCTTCGGAAAGGGAATATAACAATCCCGAAGGAGTACATGAAGGAACCCCAGAAAGGAGGTTCCGTCGATGTTATCTCAGCCGATACCATCATTCCGATAGATCCCTATACGGCCGACGATGGATGGACTACCACTGGACGAGGTCTTCGAAAAGATTTTAAACAACATCCGAACGGCCTCGGTGCGAGCTTCGATTCGAGTTCGAGACCTGTTAAGCCGGTACTCATCACTTGCGATAGAAGAACCACCTCAACGAGAGACGATTGAAGAGAAGAAGAAAATCAACGAAGAAGAGAGGACCGAGACTCCTAAGGCTAGACTAGGGGCTGCTTATCTAGGATAGTTGTTTCGATTCGGGGAGAAATCCCTCGAACCTCTCGATTTTGTATGATTATCACGCTCACTTCGGTGGGATCATATAATGATAAGGGTGATGGCGTTGGCTACGTTTTGATTGTTTTAACGATTACGTAACTAGCGACAATCTGAATATCGATTTCGACACC
>JAKZJZ010000355.1:45151-46152 GCA_022702705.1 Papilionanthe hookeriana x Papilionanthe teres | reverse complement strand
GATGTCCTATCGGTCAATGGGTTGAGCAATAGTCAAAGATTAACCATCTTGACCAAAGTTGACTTTTTTGATAGTAGATCGGTTTATCGGGTCAAAAATCGATTATTTTAATCAAAATTGACTTTTTTGGTCAAAGTTGACATATCGGGTCAATGGGTCGGTCATCGAGTTAAGGATCGACAATTTTGACCAAAGTTGTCTTTTGGTCGAAATTTGACTTATTTAGGTTAATGAGGCTATCAAGAGATCGAAAATCGATAATTTTGACCAAAATCGACTTTTTGGTCAAAAGTCGACTTATCGGGTCAATAGGTTGGTCATTAGGTCGAGATTTAACTATTTTGGCCAAAGTTGACTTTTTAGTCGAAAGTTAACAAATCGGATCAATGGGTTGGTCATCGGATGAAGGATCGACCATTTTAACCAAAGATGACATTTAGTGTCATCGTGGTCGAAATTAACCATTTTGACCCAATTTGACTTTTGGTGAAAAGTTGACCTTTCGGGTCAATGAGGTGGTCGTTAGGTCAAAATTTTCCAATTTTGACCAAAATCGCTTTTTGTTCAAAAGTCGACTTATCGGGTCAATAATCGCAATTATGTAAAAAATTTACTATTTTGATTTAAAATTGACTTTTTGGACAAAAGTCGATCTATTGGACTCGATGGGTTAGTTATCGGGTCAAGGATTTACCATTTTGACCAAAGTTATCTTTTTGTTCAAAGGTTAACATGTTGGGTCAATGGGCTCATTATCGGGTCAAGGATCGATTAATATGACCTAAGTCGACTTTTTGGTCACGCGATTTACTTATCAGTCAATAATTGGTCATTAAGTCGAAAATTATCTATTTTGACCTAAAAAGTTGACTTTTCGGTCAAAATTTGACCAATTTAGTCAATGGGTTGATCATTGGTCAAAAATTGACCATTTTGACCAAAGTTGACTTTTTGGTCAAAAGTTAACCTATTTGGTCAATGAGTGGTCATTAGGTCAAAAA
>JAKZJZ010000355.1:35151-40151 GCA_022702705.1 Papilionanthe hookeriana x Papilionanthe teres | reverse complement strand
CAATAATTGATCATTAATTCAAAAATTGACTATTTTGACCAAAATTGACTTTTTGGTCAAAAGTTGACCTATTAGGTCAATGGGTTTGTCATCGGATCGTTGATTGACCATTTTAACCAAAGTTAACTTTTTGGTCGGAGATCGACTTATTTGGTCATTAATTCAAAAATTGTTTATTTTGACTAAAATTGACTTTTTGGTCAAATGTCGACTAATCGGCCAATGGGTTGGTCATTGGGTCAAGGATCGACCATTTTGATCAAAGTTGACTTTTTGGTCAAAACATGACCTATTGGGTCAATGGGTTGAGCATTAGGTTAGAGATTAACCATCTTGACCAAAGTCGACTTTTTGGTCGGAGATTGGTTTATCGGGTCAAAAATCGGTCATTAAGTCAAAAATTAACTATTTTAATCAAAATTGACTTTTTGGTTAAAAGTTGACCTATTGGGTCAATGAGTTGGTCATTGGGCTAAGGATTGACTATTTTGACCAAAGTTGTCTATTGGTCAAAATTTGACCTATTTAGGTCAATGAGGCGGTCAGTTGGTCAAAAATTGATAATTTTGAGCAAAATTAACTTTTTGGTCAAAAGTTGACCTATCGGGTCAATAGGTTGGTCATCGGGTCAAGGATTAACTATTTTGGCCAAAGTTGTTTTTTTAGTCAAAAGTTAACAAATCGGGTCAATCGGTTGGTTATTAGATGAAGGATCGAACATTTTCACCAAAGTCGACATTTAGGTCATTGTGTCAGAAATTGATCATTTTGACCAAATTTGACTTTTGGTTAAAAGTTGACCTTTTGGGTCAATGAGGTGGTCTTTAGGTAAGAAATTGAGAATTATGACCAAAATTGACTTTTTTGTTCAAAAGTTGACCTAATGGGTCAATAATTGGTAATTATGTCAAAAATTTACTATTTTGACCAAAATTGACTTTTTAGTCAAAAGTCGATCTTTTGGGTCAGTGGGTTGGTTATCGGGTCAAGGATTGACAATTATGACCAAAGTTGACTTTTTGGTCAAAGATTTACTTATAGGGTTAATAATTGGTCATTAGGTCAAATTTGTCTATTTTGACCAAAAAGTTGACTTGTTGGTCAAAATATGACCAATTTGGCCAGCGGGTTAGTCATTGGGTCAAAAATTGAACATTTTGACCAAAGTTGACTTTTTTGTCAAAAGTTGACATATTTGGTTAATGGGGGGTCATTAGGTCAAAATTTGACTATTTTGATCAAAATAGACTTTTTGATCAAATGTTGACATATTGGGTCAATGGGTTAGTTATTGGGTCAAGGTTTGACCATTTTGACCAAAGTTGACTTTTTGGTCAAAAGTTAACCTATTGGGTCAATGGGTTGGTCATTAGGTCGGAAATTGACCATTTTAACTAAAGTTGACTTTTTGGTCAAAAGTTCACCTATTGAGTCAATGGGTTTGTTATTGAATCAAAGATTAACCATTTTAACCAAAGTCGACTTTTGGTCGGAGATCGGCTTATCGGGTCAATTATCGGTCATTTGGTCAAAAATCGACTATTTTGACCAAAATCGAATTTTTTGTCAAAAGTTAACCCATCGGGTCAATGGGGTGGTCACATGATCGAGAATTGACCATTTTGACCAAAGTTGACTTTTTGTCAAAAGTTGACCTTCTGGGTCAATGGGTTGATCATCGGGTCAAGGATAACCATTTTGACCAAAGTTGACTTTTGGTCGAGATCGGCTCATCGGGTTAATAATTAGTCATTAGGTCAAAAATTGACTATTTTGACCAAAATTGATTTTTTGGTCAAACGTTGACCTACTGGGTCAATGTGTTGGTCGTTGGGTCAAAAATTGATCATTTTGACCAAAGTTGACTTTTTGGTCAAAAGTTGACTTATTAGGTCAATGGGTCGGTCATTGGGTCAAGGATTGATCATTTTGATCATAGTCGACTTTTTGGTCGGATATCGACTTATTGGGTCTAAAAATGGTCATTAGGTCAACAATCGATTATTTTGACCAAAATTAAATTTTTTGTCAAAAGTTTACCCATCGGGTCAATCGGGTGGTCGATGGTCGAAATTGACTGCTTTGATCAAAGTTGATTTTTGGTCAAAAGTCGATCTATTCGGTCAATGAGTTAAGTAATCGGATCAAGAATCGACCATTTTGACCAAGAAAACTTTTTGGTCAAAATTTGATATATGGGGTCAATCGGCAGGTCATCGGGTCAAAATCGACAACTTTGACCGAAGTTGATTTTTTCGTCAAAAGTTGATTTATCGGGTTAATGGGCGGTCATTAGGTAAAAAATTGACTATTTTGACCAAAATTGACTTTTTGGTCAAAAGTTTTTCTGTTGGGTCAATGTGTTCGTTATTCGGTGAAGGATTTACTATTTTGACAAAAATTAACTTTTTGGTCACACATCGATTTATTCGGTCATTAATCGGTCATTAGGTCGAAAATCGACTATTTTGACCAAGATCGAATTTTTGGTCAAAAGTTAACCTATCGGGTGAACTGAAAGGTCATCGGGTCGAAATTGACTCATTTTGATCGAAAGTTGACTTTTTGGTCAAAAGTCGACATATTTGGCCAATGTGTTGGTAATTGGATCAAGAGGTTGACTCATTTTTACAAAAGATGACTTTTTTGTCAAAAGATGACATATAGGGTCAATTGGTCAGGTTATTGGGTAAAAAATTATCCATTTTGACCAAAGTCGACTTTTTGGTCAAAAGTCGACATATTTGGTCAATCGGTGGTCATTTGGTCAAAAATTAACTATTTTGACTAAAATCGACTTTTTGGTCAAAAGTCGACCTATTGGGTCTATGGGTTTGTCATTGGATCAAGGATCGACCATTTTGACTAAAGTCAATTATTTGGTCGGAGATCGACTTATTAGGTCAATAATCGGTCATTAATTCAAAAATTTGTTATTTCGACCGAAATTGACTTTTTGGTTAAATGTCGACCTATTAAGCCAATTGGTCGGTCATCGGGTCAAGGATTGATCATTTTGACCAAAGTCGACTTATTGGTCAAAAGATGTCCTATCGGGTCAATGGGTTAGGCATTAGGTCAAAGATTAACCATCTTGACCAAAGTCGACTTTTTGGATAGAGATTGGTTTATCGGGTCAAAATTGGTCATTAGGTCAAAAATTGATTATTTTAATCAAAATTGACTTTTGGTCAAAGTTGACATATCGGGTCAATGGGTTCGTCATCGGGTTAAGGATTGACTATTTTGACAAAAGTTGTCTTTTGGTAGAAATTTGACTCTATTTAGGTCGATGAGGCGATCAAGTAGATCAAAAATCGACTTTTCGAGCAAAATCGACTTTTGGTCAAAAGTCGACTTATCGGGTCAATAGGTTAGTCATCGGGTCGAAGATTAACTATTTTGGCCGAAGTTGACTTTTTAGTCAAAAGTTAACAAATCGGGTCAATAGGTTGGTCATCGGATGAAGGATCGACCATTTTCACCCAAGATGACATTTAGGTCATTGTGTCGAAATTGACCATTTTGACCTAATTTGACTTTTTGGTCAAAAGTCGACCTTTTGGGTCAATGAGGTGGTCATTAGGTCAAAGATTGCCAATTTTGACCAAAATTGGCTTTTTTGTTAAAAAGTTGACCTATTGGGTCAATAATTGGCAATTATATAAAAAATTTACTTTATTGACCAAAATTTACTTTTTGGATAAAAGTCGATAAATTGGGTCGGTGGGTAGGTTATTGGGTCAAGGATTTACCATTTTGACCAAAGTTATCTTTTTGTTCAAGGATTTACCATTTTTAAATATTTTATGTATAGTATATTATTTAAAAATATAATTTAATTATAAAAATATTTAATAGCTAAAAAAATTATAAATAAATATGTAATATATATATATATATAAGGAAAACCCGAAGGCAATTTTATTTATCTTTAAAAAAAAAAGATACAAAAGGGAGAGTTTGTGCAGCACACAAATAGTAGTTCACAAGACTCCAAAAATCACAAAAAGGTTTGGTACACAAAGAAAAATTTTTAACGATATTCATGTGTAACCAAACCACCCCAAGTAATCTCAAAAGGGATCCATCAGCTCTAAAGAGTTATTATAAGACAGCAACCATCAAAAAAATCAGCACGGTCCAGCCATCGTCACGTCCAATGGAAGAAAGGCTAGCGACCACCGCTCCGGTGTGGTCAATAATCCGTCATCCATCCGTCAAAACCATCACAAGGGTCTCCAACCATATGTGTACGAGGAAGTTCACCGAGAGAAATCACAGAAGATATTCGCCAACATAAACACGTAAATACAATAAGTCGAAGATGAACCGGTAGCAATAATAAGCTAACCACCAATACCATAATCGCAGATATGCACCAAAGTTACACATACTTAAATAATTAAAGAGCTGCTAAAAAGATGGAAATAAATGGCAAAAATATCTAGTGCTAATGTCGGTTGGGACAAGGTAAGCAAAAATCTCCACGCAGATATAATATACGAGTGAAAGCCAAATGCATTTAATATATATAGTTAAAAAAATTATATATATATATATATATATATATATATATTTATTTATTTAATAATATTTTTTTAAATATTTTGAGTATAGTATATTATTTATAAATATAATTTAATTACAAAAATATTTAATAGTTAAGTAAATTATAAATAAATAAATATATATGTGTATATATAAATATATATATATATATATATATATATATATATATATATATATATATATATATATATATGTGTGTGTGTGTGTGTGTGTGTGTGTGTGTGTGTGTGTGTGTGTGTGTGTGTAAAATTATTTTTTATATTATAAATATTTTAAGTATAGTATATTATTTATAAATAAAATTTAATTATAAAAATAATTAATAGTTAAGTAATATATAAATAATATATGTATATATATATATATATATATATATATATTATTTTTTTATTTCAAATATTTTAAGTATATTATATTATTTATAAATA
>JAKZJZ010000355.1:30151-32651 GCA_022702705.1 Papilionanthe hookeriana x Papilionanthe teres | reverse complement strand
TATATATATATATATATATATATATATATATATGTATAATTTATTTATATATATATATATATAATTATTTAGTTTACTTATATATATATATATATATATATATATATATATATATATATATATATATATATATATATATATATATATATATATATATATATATAGATATATATATTTTTAATATTATTTTTTAAAGATATTTTAAGTATAGTTTATTATCTAGAAATATAATTTTGTTATAAAAATATTTAATAGTTAAATAAATTATAAATAAATAAATATATAAGTATATATATAAATATATAAATTTATATATATATATAATATTTATTTATTTATTTATTTATATTAATGTAAAATTATTTTTTATATTTTAAATGTTTTAAGTATAGAATATTATTTATAAATCTAATCTAATTATAAAAAAAATAAAGTTAAGTAAATTATAAATTAAAAAAAATTATACAGTATATATATATATATATATATATATATATATATATATATATATATATATATATATATATATATATATTTATTTATTTATTTAGAATTATTTTTTTATTTTCGATATTTTAAGTATATTATATTATTTATAAATATAATTTAACTATAAAAATTTTTAATAACTAAATAATTTATAAATAAATAAATATCTATGTGTATATATAAATATTATATATATATATATATATATATATATATTTCTATAATATTATTTTTTTTATATTAAATAATTTAAGTACAAGTATATTATTTATAAATATAATTTTTTTTAAAAATATTTAATAATTAAATAAATTTTAATTAAATATAAATATAATTTATTTATCTATTAAATATTTTTATTATTAAATTATATTTATAAATAATATACTATACTTAAAACATTTTAAATAAAAAAATAATTTTACATAAATACATAAATATATATATATATATACACACACATATTTATTCATAATTTATTTAACTATTAAATATTTATAATTAAATTATATTTATAAATAATATACTATAATTAAAATATTTAAAAAAAGAAATTGACCGTTTTGACAAAAGTTGACTTTTTGGTCAAAAGTTGACCTATTTGGTTAATGAGTTGGTAATTGGGTCAAGATTTGACCATTTTGACCAAAGAAAACTTTTTTGTCAAAATTTGATATATGGGGTCAACGGGTAGGTCATTGGGTCAAAAATTAACCATTTTGACCAAAGTTATCTTTTTGGTCAAAACTTGACTTATTGGGTTTATGGGTGGTCATTAGGTTAAAAATTGACTGTTTTGACCAAAATTGACTTTTTGGTCAAAAGTTGTCCTGTTGGGTTAATGTGTGTCATTGGGTGAATGATTGATTATTTTGACAAAAATTAACTTTTTGGTCAGAGATTAACTTATTTGATCATTAATTGGTCATTAGGTCAAAATTTGACTATTTTGACAAAGATTGAATTTTTTGTCAAAAGTTAACCCTTTGGGTCAGAAATTAACTATTTTGACCAAAGTTGACTTTTAGGTCAAAAGTTGACATATTTGGCTAATGTGTTGGTAATTGGATCAAGAAGTTGACCATTTTGAACGAAGATGACTTTTTTGGTCAAAAGATGACCTATTGGGTCAATGGGTTGGTCATTGGGTCAAAAATTGTCCATTTTGACCAAAGTTGTCTTTTTGGTCAAAAGTTGACCTATTGGGTCAATCGGTGGTCAATTGGTCAAAAATTGACTTTTTTGACCAAAATTGGTTTTTTGATCAAAGGTTGACATATTTGGTCTATGGGTTCGTCATTGGATCAAGGATTGACCATTTTGACTAAAGTTAACTATTTGGTCAGAGATTAAATTATTGGGTCAATAATTGGTCATTAATTCAAAAAATTTTATTTTGACCGAAATTGACTTTTTGGTTACATGTTGACCTATTAGGCCAATGGATTTGTCATTGGGTCGAGGATTGATCATTTTGACCAAAGTTGACTTTTTGGTCAAAAGATGTCCTATTGGGTCAATGGGTTGGGCATTATTTCAAAGATTAACCATCTTGACCAAAGTTGACTTTTTGGATAGAGATTGGTTTACTGGGTCAAAAATTGACTATTTTAATCAAAATTGACTTTTTGGTCAAAGTTGACATATTGGGTCAATGGGTTGGTCATTGGGTTAAGGATTGACAATTTTGACCATAGTTATCTTTTGGTCAAAATTTGTCCTATTTAGGTTAATGAGGCGGTCAGTAGATCAAAAATTGACAATTTTGAGCAAAAATCGACTTTTTGGTCAAAAGATGACCTATCGGGTCAATAGGTTGGTCATCGGGTCGAGGATTAACTATTTTGGCCAAAGTTGACTTTTTAGTCAAAAGTTAACAAATTGAGTCAATGGGTTGGTCATTGGATGAAGGATTGGCCATTTTAACCAAAGATGACATTTAGGTCATTGTGTCAGAAATTGACCATTTTGACCCAATTTGACATTTTGGTCAAAAGTTGACCTTTTGGGT
>JAKZJZ010000355.1:5649-29651 GCA_022702705.1 Papilionanthe hookeriana x Papilionanthe teres | reverse complement strand
AATAATATTGAGCTTGATCAGCCTTGATGGTCAGCTTCTAGGACTCCCAAAGAAGATCTTTGTCACTTAAATTTGGTTTTGTATCTAGCCTTAGTGAGCAATTTTGGCAAGGTGGCTAGGTTTGGACTGATTTTGGATTTTGACCAAATTGGCTTGATTGTGCTAATCCTATGGCTTGATCTTGGTTGGAATAGGTTGTTGAGCTCCTTAGCAAGACTTTTTGTGTTGGGAGCTAAAGGATTTGGGCAGCCTATAGGTTTCTATGGATTTTTTCTCTCCTCTTCAAAATTTTTGCCAAGGGGTCCTTCTATAGTCATGGATGGCTATGATTCAACTTTGTTTAGCTTACGATTGATCATGGTATGGTTAGTGCTGTGGAGTAGAGTCTAGTAACAACCTCCCCAATGTAATCCAACCATCACCTCTCCATATCCCATGAGAACTTTGTCACTTAAGGAAGTTCAAATTTCATAGCACTTATGACTTTCAAATTGACATGATAGGTTTTGATCTCATTGTTCCCTCTCTATTGGCTAAGGGAGAGGTTAATGGTGACTCAAATGGTTGAGACCTTCTTCTTCCACCACCTTATTTAACATTTCATGGGGTGATGACACATTAGCTCCCTTCTTAACATTTCTATGAAATGTTATGATGAGCTTTACCATGGTATGAAGAATGGTTAAAGCCTTGTCTTCTAATCATTGTGTGGCTAGGTAGGTGGCTAAACTCATCTCACCATGGCAAGCCACCTCACCTGTAAAGGAGGATGAGTCACACTTCAAAACATCATGGTTTTGCCACCTCATTTTTATGTCATTATAGCAATTAACCATGGTTAAATATGAGTCATCCATGGGTTGTTTTCTCTTTAATGGGTCATATGGGTTGTGTCTAACTCATATGGGGTCATGTGTGATGTCATAAAGGAGTTTTGGAATTTTTAGAAAACCAAAATGTCATAGGTTTAAAAATTCCATTTAATACCCCTCTTGATTTAATTTCCATTTTTAATTAATTATGTCATTAGTTAAATGTTAGAAATTATTTTATTAATCAATTATTAATTGGAAATAATTCCAAATTAATTTTTTTGATTAATATTCATGTCATTAAAATTGAATTTTGTCTCATTTCATGACTTTTCAATTTAATTTTCATCCAAATTAGTTATGTCATTAATTAATACATGAAAATTAAATTAATGGTCAATTAATTAATCAAAAATAATTTTTGAATTAATTATTTTATTAATTCCGTTATTTTTAATTAAATTATGCATTTTTACATTTTGTGGCTTTTGATTTTAATTTTTCATTTTAATTAATTATGTCATTAAATAAAATTTTTAGAAAATTAAATTATTAGTCAATGAATTAATCAAATTAATTTTGAAATCAATTATCTGATTAATTTTGTCATTTTTCATTTCATTTTGGTGCATTTTGTTATTTTATGACTTTTAATTTAATTTACATTTTCATTAATCATGTCATTTAATTAATTAAAAAATTGAAAATTAAATTATTTAGTCAATTTAAGTTAATTGATCAAAATAATTTTTGAATTTAATTATTTGATTAATCTTTGTCAGTTTGGGGTCTTAAACATGTCATTGGGTCAGTAATTGGTTATTTGGTCAAAAATTGACCATTTTAACTAAAGTTGACATTTTAAGTCAAAAGGTTGACCCATTGGGTCAACGGGTTAGTAATTAGGTCAAGATTGACCATTTTGACCAAAGTTATCTTTTTAGGTCAAAAAGGTTGACCAATTGGGTCAACACAGTTGGTCATTGGCTCAGGATTGACCATTTTGACCAAAGTTGACTTTTTAGGTCTAAAGAGTTGACCTATTTTTTGGGTCAACGGGGTTGGTCATTGGGTCTGGATTGTCCATTTTGACCAAAGTTGACCTTTTAGGTCAAAAGGGTTGACCTATTTAGGTCAACAGGGTTGGTCATTAGGTCTGGATTGACCATTTTGACCAAAGTTGACTATTTAGGTTAAAATATTGACCTATTGGGTCAACAGGGTTGGTCATTGGGTCAGGATTGACCATTTTGACCAAAGTTGACTTTTTAGGTCAAAATGTTGACCTATCATAAAAATAAGGTCAACACATAGCACTTCCCAACGTCGTTCCTTTATTATCTCTTCAACTCTTTTAGTAGGATTATCCATACCTCGACTAATAATGCTTCTTTCCTTGATAATGCTCCTCTTCATCATCAACTTGTTGAATAATCGCTGCGCCCCGAAAAGGATAAACTTTCGTCGGTTGAAAATACGAGATCGAGGGGTTTCTATAGAGTAGGAATCTATGAGATGAAAATTATGAAAGGAAGTATTTGTTTTTTTGGAGTTTGGAAGTTTTAAAATGGTGTTTAGGGAGTTATAAGGAAGAATAACCCGCTCAAAACCACCAAAAATCGCATTTTAAAACTCTAAAAACTGTCGACAGGTTTTAGGTGCCGGCGGAGCTCGATAGTGTGCCAGTGGCGCTCAAACCCGAAATTCAGCAAACTTCTTTGTAATTGGGAGCCAGCGGCGCCAGTGGTCAAAAATATCACCGAATTTTTTTTTGCCCAAAATATTCTAATATCTCAATTTGATGCAATATTTATCAATTTTTTAAAGTATTTAGGAGTGATTAGGATTCCAAAATAACTATTTGAAAGCACAACTACAACAAGCAAGCAAACACACCACAAAGATACATATGAGTTGCCTCCCATTAAGCGCTTGATTTAACGTCGTCAGCCCGACCAACCATTCAGTTAATCAAGATGACCAAGCATTAAAACCTCTTTGAAGTCAGGTAGAAACCCATCAAAGTAAGGCTTTAATCGATGCTCATTAACATTAAAAATCTTTCCAGTATCAAGATCCTTAATATCAACAGCTCCAAATGAATTAACTTTTACAATTGTAAAAGGTCGCAACCATCTAGACTCGAACATCAAGGAAATAATTTTAACCTTGTGTTGTATAACAAAACTTTCTATCCATATTCCAATTTCTTTTTCAATATCTTCTCATCATGCCACAATTTCATTTTCTCTTTACAGATCCTATCATTGTGATAAGATGCATTTCTAATTTCTTCAAATTCATTCAATTGCATAAATCTCTTCTCTCCAACATTTTTCAAATTAAAATTCAACTCTTTTATCGCCCAATATGTTTTATGCTCCAATTCAACCGGTAAATGGCAAGTCTTACCACTAGTTTATAAGGAGGCATTCTAATAGGGTTCTTAAAAGCAGTCATATAGGCCCATAATGCGGTATCTAATCGAGCAGACCAATCCAATTTGTGATTATCCACAGTTTTCTCCAAAATTCTTTTAATTTCATGATTAGACACTTTTTCTAAACCACTAGTCTGTGGATGATAAGCAGTAGAGATTTTATAAATAATATTATATTTCTCAATCAATATCTTAATTTTATTATTCCTGAAATGGGATCCACCATTAGTTATAATCACTCTCGGCATTCCATATCTCACCAATATATTTTTTTAAAAAAATTTTGAATCACTCGGAGCATCACATCTAGGTAAAGCAATAACTTCAATCTGTTTCAATTCATAATCAACAACGACCAGTATATATAAATTTCCAAATGAAGGAGTAAATGGTCCCATAAAGTCTAGTCCACATACATCAAAAATTTCAACATCCAAATTATAGTATAGAGGCATTTCATTTCTTCTACAGATATTACCTACTCTCTGAAATTGATTACATGATTTAATATATTTGTATACATCCTTAAAAAGAGCAGGCTAATAAAATTCAGATTGTAAAATCTTAAAAGCAGTTTTATAAACACTGAAATGATCTCCAAATTCAGAATCATGACATCGTTGAATAATTAAATTAGTTTCTTCATGTGGCACACATCTCCTAATAATCAAATTCTTACACTGTTTATATAGATAGGGCTCATCCACAAATAAAATTTTGCATCATATTTAAACTTCTTTTGTTGTTTCCTTGTTAAATCAGGTGGTACAATATCACTCACAATATAATTCATAATATCAGCAAACCAAGGCAAATTTCTTCCCAAAATAGTATCAAGTTGTTCATCAAGGAAAGTTTCTGTAACTTCCTTCTCAAATTCAGATATTTTATCATAATCTAATCTTGACAAATGATCAGTTATTTGGTTATCAGACTCCTTTGTATCAACTATCATAAAATGAAATTCTTGCAGAAGAAGTATCCATCTAATCAGTATGTTTGGCGTCCTTCTTTTGCATTAAATATTTGATAGTTGAATGGTTTGTATGCACAATACTTTCAATTCCAATTAAATAAGGCCTAATCTTTTCAAAAACAATTACTATAGCTAATAACTCTCATTCAGTAGTGATATAACTAATTTGAGCTTCATTAAGAGTTTTACTAGCATAGTAAATGACTTTGAAAAATTTATCATGCCTCTGCCCCAACGCTACTCTGATCGCATAATCACTAGCATCACACATAAGTTCAAATGGTTTCTTCCAATCAGGTGAAACAATTATAGGTGCAGTGACTAATTTCTCTTTCAATAATTCAAAAACACACAAACATTCATCATTAAAATCAAATTTTCTATCATTTTCAAGAAGTCAGCACAAAGGTTTAGTAATTTTAGAAAAATCTTTAATATATCGCCTCTAAAATCCAACGTGTCCTAAGAAACTCCTCACCTCTCTCACAGTAATGAGTGGTGGCAATCTCTCAATCACTCTAATTTTAGTTGGGTCAACCTCCATACAATATTCAGAAATTTTATGCCCGAGCACAATTCCTCCTACAACCATAAATTGACATTTCTCCCAATTCCGAACTAAATTTGTTTTCTCACAAAGCTTCAAAACTTTTTCTAAATTATCCAAACTGATTTAAAATGAAGTCCCAAATTCAGAGAAATCATCCATAAATACTTCTATTCCATTATCTATCATACTGCTGAAGATAGACATCATACATCTCTGAAACGTTGCAGGTGCATTACACAGTTCAAAAGGTATTCTTGGAAAAATAAAGGTTCCGTAAGGGCTAGTAAATGTTGTCCTTTCTTGATCCTCAGGAGTAATAGGTAGTTGATGGTAACCAGTATATCCATCCAGAAAGCAGTAGTACTTGTGTCCAGCAAGTCTATCCTACATTTGATCGAGAAAAGGAAGTGGAAAGTGATCTTTTCGGGTTGCCGCATTTAATTTCCTATAGTCAATACAAATTTTCCATCCATTAATTTCCCTTGTGGGTATAATTTAATTACATTCATGCAATTCAACACTTACTCCTCCCTTTTTCGGTACACAGTGTATTGGACTCACCCAAGCACTATCCGAAATAGGATAAATAATTCCAGCCTCCAGCCATTTTAAAATTTCCTTCTTAACTACTTCTTTCATTATTGGATTCAATCTCCCTTGTGGAATGTCGGCATATTTTTAGGTTGTGTGTTTTATTTTAAAAGGGGGTCGCCTAACAGAAGTTGTCGGCGAATTTTAATTTAATTTAAATAAATAATTTTGAAAAGTAGTATTTGACTTTGAAAATAATTTTAAATTTGAAGGTTTTAAGATATGAGATTAAACCGGTCTCACATCCCAAATAGTTTATATAAACGAGCACCGCACCACAAACCGTGTATCTATCCCGAAGGATAGACACACTGCTTAACGGTGGGGCTCGATTAAATAAACTAAAAGATTTGTGACATCCGTTTGGTCCGCGAACCAATTTTATAAGCCGACAAATTCCCCGCTTAATATGAAAGCATTAAACAGTGGTTTATATTACTCGGGTTCTTTAAAATTCCCTATAAGGGCAAGCCCCTATAGTTAATTACATCTTAAGTGACGGGAATCACCTAAGAAAACTCTCGATAATAATCAATAATTCTGCTCTCAAGAATCTCAAAGTTTAAGTTTTCAAAGGATTGAATTTTGGAATTTCAATACGGAATGGATCGAATTTGGAACATTTTGTTTTAGGAATCCAAAGGAAGAAAAGTAGGAGAAATCACAGATTCGAAGCGAACTTCGGTAATTTCCCGACTATCCTATTGTTTGGCTTGAGTTTAGGAAAGTCCTAATATTTATTTAAATGTTTTGATCTTGCCAATTTTAATTAATTAGGGCTTATATTTGTATGATAAAATCAAACAAATAAGTTTCGAAGATGTGAGGGTTTATTGTCATACCGGACGACTACCTCGAATCCTAAGACCTAGGTTAGGGCTTAATTTCGCAATGCAAGTGCCTAACAAAGAGTCGAGGATTTATATTGCACTAGGCAAACTACCTCGAAGTCCTATGGCTTTGTTATTTAATTCTAGGAAAATTTTGCTGAAGTAGACTCGGGTTTTCGCTGATGACGATGGTCGTGCCGCCCACCATGCTCCGAGCTCCTTGTTGTTGCGGAGGTTCAATTTTAGAAGTCATAAATCAGGGGATGAGAAAAGTGTTTTGGTTTAGAGAAAATCTTAATTTCCAAGTGTTTTCAATACTTTAATTAAAACAAATCTTAAAGTTGATTATAACGACACCGGTTAAGATCCCACGGTTCCATCCTTCCGCATCATTATTTTTATCGGATTCACTTAGTCCAAATGAATTTGCTAAACTCAACTGAATGAGTTCCACACTTTCATTTAGACCGTGGGAAATCCCGTTAGCAACACGTAGGTTACATCATCCGAGGTATTCCCGATCATCCAACAGGACGTTTTAATTTAATTGTAATTGTAGTTTTGTGTTCTGTTTGTGATTAAATTTGGAGTTGTTTTATATTTTGAAATGTTGTGGCGGTGAATTTTATCTTGCAATGACTTTTAACTTAGTTTTGGTTTCAGTTTTAGGGACTATACTAAAGGTGTGGGTTTTCGTGCAATAGTTGTTTATCATGCAAGAAAAGTAAGTTCGATGCGATTAATGAAACTGCAATAATGTAAATTGAAAGAAAGTAAATTGCAATAAAATAAAAGCGTACCTGGAGGGTCTTCCCGTCATCCCAAGCTGCACTTAAAACACAATTAGAATATTTAAGCAAGTTCCTAGGTAAAGCTAAGGGAAGGGTTATGGTTTTCTACCAAGTTCCTAATCCTATAGCTAGTCATTTCCTATGACGTCTAGGTCTTTGTGTTTTGGTTTGAGGACGATTTTCTTCATCAAAGAACAATTCGAGTTCAATTGTTCTTATAAATATCCTATCATATTCGAGGAAGTGCTTAAGAAGAATCTTAAACATCTTTTCAATATTTCTAGGATTGTTTTAAGTCCAAATGAATTCAATTACACAAATGAATTAATCGTCCGAGGTTTAGTTAAGTTTTGTTGTTATCTTACTCAGGTGAACTAGGATGTTCGAATGTCCTATAAGTGAAGTAACATTTCATTTAATATTCCGTTTAGGAGTTATGACAACTAAAGCTTTTGAGGGTAAATTGGTGTTCAAATGGTTTCGTGATTTAGTTTAATTTCCATTAATGGGTTTAAATTTGGAATAGTGTTCAAGTTATTTTAGATTTATTTTGAATTCTTTATGTCTTTGGTGATGTTATATTTAATTCAACTTAATTTAATTTAATTTAATTTAATTGAGTTTTAATTTAATTTAATTCAATTTAATTCAATTTAGTTTGATTTCGATGTTACATTAAATTAATTTGATTTGATTTAATTTTAATTTAATTTGATTTAATTTAATTTAATTTAATTTAATTTAATTTTAATTCATTTAATTTAATTTTTAATTTGGTTTAACTTAATTTAATTTGGTTTTATTTATTTAATTTAATTTAATTTAATTCATTTAATTTAATTTAATTTGTTTATTTAATTTAATTTAATTTAATTTAATTTAATTTAATTTAATTTTATTTAATTCAACTTTTAATTTTAATTTAATTTAATTTTATTTAATCCAATTTAATTTACTTAATTTAATTTAATTTTTAATTTAATTTTATATATTTTTTTTAATTTTAATTGAAATTTTTAAAAGAGTTTAATAATTTAATTTTAGTTTAATGATTAAGTCTTTTAATGTTTTGAATTTGAGTTATCATTTTAATTAAGAATTGAATATTAATGAGATAGTTAATTTAGGGATTTTTAAATTAAAGAATAAATCTCTTCCTAATAATATCCCTATTTTAATAATTCCAATTTTATTATTCTTCCAAATTTAATCAATTATTTAATTAAGGTTTAATCATTTTAAATTGCTTAATGAGTTTCTACCCTTTAATTATTTAAATTTCAATCATCCAAATCAGATTATGATCAAATATTTTACTTGTTAATTTTTTATTAAACCTAAAGTTTTAATTATGGATTAAAAATTTTAATTACCACTTTACCATTTAAGCTTAATAATTTCATAACTCACTAAATTGAACTCAAATGAACTTGAAATTTTTATTTGACTTCACTCATATGTCAATAAAGACATGAGAGGAGAAAATGTGATTTTTCTCGTATTTAATTTATTTATATAATTATTTTTGGTAGAAAATAGAGATTTCCAAAGAAAATTTAATAACATGACCAAGGGAAAGTTTCTGTCCTTAAGAAAATTAGGGGACATTCCTAATGACCAGAGGACCAATTTTGGTGATTTTTTGAATTATATTATTTTTATTATAATTATTTTAATTTTTGGAGTGTTAATTAATTTAAAAATAAAATAAATGTTGAAAAATGAATTTTATATTTTTCAAAAAATCTCTCTCGATATCAAAGAAATCAGAGAATCAAATTTTACAATTTTTTGATTTTTCTATGATTTATTATAATTATTTTTGTGAAAATGCTAGAAAATACATTTTTTTATTTTTAAAATTACCCTAGAGCTTTAAAATTTAATATCTCACTAAATAGACCTAAGAAAAATATGGCGTTTGTTCCTAAATGATTAAAATTTAAAATGTGACATTTTGGTGAATTTTATTATTTTTGTGATTTTTATTATTTTTTAATTATTAAAATATTAAAATAATACAAAAAATCAACTTTTTTAGAAAATTGAAATTTTAATTTTCTTAAATTCCCCTAATATTAGAGAGGCTCCAAAACCAATTAGGTGAATTTTTGAAAAGTATTTTGAAAGTTATGAATTTTTAAAGTTTAAATTGACTAAATGGCTTAATCAACCCTTTTAGTAGGGCTAACCAAGTCCAATTGACCTCAAATTTTTATGGTGGGTTCCTCTGATCCTAAAGGTCGAGTGGAGAATTGATTTCAAGTCAATTTGATGTATGGTTAGCTCTAATTAATTAGAGATCCATTTTGGGTGTTTAAGCCAATTAGGGTTATTCCAAGTGAGTTAACTCGAAAATATATTTTTCATAGTGGTCCTCTGGTCCTAAGGAACATCACCAAATTTTCCTAGAATTTATTTCACAACATGCTATTTATTGGAATTAAAATACTCAAAACAGTAACATGAATTTGAAAAATCAATAACTTCTCATAGGGATGGCCTCTGACTTTGGAAAATTCAGGAATTGTTCCCAAATTCAGAGGCTTCAAAAGCCCTATGGTCACATGCCATGGTGAATTGTATACATGCATGGAGAATTAAAAATATGCAGAGGGTAAATAAATTATTAAAAATAAAATACTTGATGAAATTAAATAATTTCTTTTCCACATTATTCTCCTCTGTTCACTGAGCAAGAGGGTATTTTTATTTTATTTTTATGACTTTCCTACACAAAGTTATGAATTTTTTGAAGTTTAGGGAATTAAATAAATCAGAAAAATCCCTTATTTTCTATTTATCCACGCGGCGCGCGTGTCGACCCTCGGCGGCTCCGAAACGCCGCGTGGCGCGCTCCCAGTTCGACGCCGCCATCCGACTCGGCGCTTCGGGCCCCGCGGTTCTCGTACCGTCTCCTGGTCCGACGCCATCTGAGCCGTCCATCCGCGCGTTTATTGAATTGACGGCATCCGTTCATCGTCCCCAAGTGTCCTCACCCGAGAGCCGTCCACACTAAATCCCTAATATCTCACTCGATACTCAATGGATTTTTATGTTCTTATGCTCTATGGATTCGTCTTGAAGAGACGAACACATCTATACGGTGATCAATCATTGAAATTAAATCATTTAAAATGGAGAATCTCCAGAAGCTCGGGATGAAGAATTAGCTCATACCTTTGCTCAGAGTAGTGTGGCTTTGATCTGAGGGTTGTTGCACCTTCGATTGGATCCCAGCAAGCTCCAGATGAAGTCTCCTGGTCTGGTGAATTGTCTAGTATGATTTCGACCAAGCCCGATCACAAAGCTTGGAGGCCGGAGCAGCTGGGTGGCTCGGAGATGGGGCTTTTGCTGGTGGACACCTTCCTTGGTCCGGTGAAGGTGTAGAACCAATCAATTTGGAGATTGGCTCACTGTGGAGAAGTGTCCTGGTTTTGGGCCTAGATTTCAACTCTGAAATTGAGCTCACAGAGAAGAAATGGCAGGGGGATCTCAGTGGGGATCAAGAGCTTTGTGTATGAGGAGGAGTCTGGAACAATTTTGGCAGAGTTTCCTTAAGGTTTTGTTTCAGCACCTCTCATGGCCGAGAGGGGTGGTGTTTAAATAGGAGAGGGTGGAGGGCCTCCCAGGGAAAGTTAGGGCTCGGGATCAGCTGCTTAGGTCAAGGGCAGAACAGCCACAATGGCTACTGGGGATGGGGCAGCTCAGCAAGGGAGAATTCCAATGTTAGCTCACATGTGAGCTCTCGGCCTGGTGGTTTCCAGTGGCTGTGGTGGCTGGCCGGCCAGGGTCAGGTCACCCTCAAGGTCGTGGAGGTCGAGTGGCTGGAGGTTTGTGCAGTCAATTGGCCATGGACATGTGTAAAGGAGTTGAATTGAAATGGAATGGGGGATGAGCTCATTTTGGATCCAAATGGGTCAACCCACCTTTTGGGCTTTGTTCACCTCCACATGGCTGATTTGGGCTGAGGGAAGATCAGATGGATCAGCTAGGAAAGAATGGAGAAGTCACCATCCATGAATATTTTGATTAAACATGGATTAAGGTGAAGCATTAAAAGGGTTAAAACCTTTTTAAGGGGGATTAAAAGAGGCTCCTCCTTTTGCCATTAGTGGCTCGATCACATGTCGAAGCCTTCCATGGCTTCATGTGGCTTGTCCATGGCTTGCATGGCTCACCTTTGGCTTGGGAAAAGTAGAGTCAATTTCATGGAAATGGATGTAAGAAAAATTTTGGTATTTAGGGGTGATTTGGCATGAGGTTTGATTTGGAATTATTTGATGATGAATTTAGGACTTAGGTAATGGATTTAATTAAGTGGATGGCAAGTGGAGATGTCATGTGGGCTTTATGGTAGATTTTGGGCCTTTTGAAATGGTTTTAGATGGGCTTTTAAGATGGTTTAGGAAAGTGGGCTTTTGAATTTTAAAATGGATTTTGGGATGAAATTTTAGTAAAGGCTTGGGCTAAATAATTGTTGGGTTTAGCTCATGGATGTGTCATGAGTGACTTGAAGCAAATCGGGGGTGATTTGGGTTTGAATTGGGTTGAATTTGGGTTCTTTTGGTGAATGGGCCAACATAGGTCCAAGTGGGCCAAGTTGGGCCAATGTTGGGTTAGGGTTGAAATTGATGTAAAATTAATGTTGAGAAATGTTTATGGGAGTGTTTCAAAGAGGTTTTGACTTTGGTTGGGCTTTGATTTTGGGGTTTGGGCTCATTTGGGTTAGGTTTGGGTTTAGGTCAAAATTGGGCCTTTTAGCTTTGGGTTGAATTTGAGTGTGGTTTGGGTCTAAATTTTGGACAAATCATGTTAGTTTTTTGCTTGTGGGGATGCTAAGGAAGATTTAGAAAAGATTTGGGGTTAATTTGAGTTGAATTGGGTGAGATTGGGTTAGGTTTGGGTCATGGGTCCAAATTCGGCTTTAAGGCCAAAAGTGAAATTGGATCCAAATGTCAATCAAATTGGACTTGGATTTGATCTAGATTGGTGTTGGGAATGTTTAATTGAAGTTTAGAATTGAATTGGACCAGAATTTGGGTCAATTGGGTAGGTTTGGTTTGACATTGGGTTCACTTAGGGTTAAAATGGGCCAAGTTGGGGGTTTTGACAAAATTAGGGTAAATTGACAAAATTGGCCCATGGTGTAGTTGAACAAAATGAAATTGGGAATATTTTGGATTTTCTGAAATTTTCTGGGAATTTTCTGAATTTTTGGATTTTGGGTCAAGAAGGGTATTTTGGGTATTTGGAGGGTATTGGGAGGTATTTTTGGAATTTTTGGTATTTTTGGGTACGGAAAATCAATTTAAGTGATGTGAAAATTTTTGGGATTGATTTTGGGGAATCTTGGGTACTTTAGGTGATTTTAAAAAATTTGGGTAATTTCAAGGGCTTTGGGTAGGTTAGGCGGGTGTAGGGTCCCGGGGGTCAAAAATTAAAAATTTGGAAAATTGAAGATTGGGTGAATATAAGTGGAATGAAATCATTTTGGTTGAGCCATGAAGCCACATCAAGCCCACATGAACCATGAAGGGACTCATTTGAGGCATTCACTATGTTGTTCCTAACCCTCTTGCCAGAGGGCTTAGGGGTTAAGGACCATCCATGTGAATCACCTACATGAGTCAGGAGGTCAAGTTAGGTATGGGTTTGGTTTTAGGAGGTGTGTGAAAGTGTAGTGTATGAGTGTAGTGTGTGTGTAAATCAGCCCCTTCACCAGACCAAGCCACCCAGGGCAGTCCTAAGGCCAAAGAGTCCTATAGGAACTCATCCTTTAAACTTCCACATTCGATTTCAACCCTCTAGGTGATTAGGGGTCTACGATCAAGTTTGTGGAGTTTGCGGGGAGTTAAGAAGTGGTTTGAAATTCTAGATGGTGGATCCCAATTCTACTCCTCTAAGATAGTCAAAGGAAAAGCCTAAGGCTAGATCCTAAGTACTAAAAAGAAGAGGAGAAGACCTCATCAAAAATGAGGTCAACATGGATCAACTCTTGGTTTATGTTCTTCATCTAATAAATTTCTGTGCATACAAATCGAAAGACTTATTTCTTTAATATCTTCAAAAGTCCATCCAAAAGCCTTTTTTTATCTTTTTAAAATTTCCCAACAATTTTTGTTCTTGATATTTGTTTAACTCCGAAGATATAATAACTAGTAGGGTAGATGATTCTCCTAAAAACATATACTTTAATTGATTAGGGAGAATTTTCATCTCAAGTTCAGGAGGTTTTATTATAGATGGAATTAAGCTTTTATCTCCACCTTCCATAGTGTATAATACTTCAAATCTCTCCTGAACATACTCCAAATCTTTGTTCTTCTAACTATCTGAATTTTCTTCATTATCAATTCCTTCTTCAAACATATTTTCATACTCTACTTCTTTTTCAAATATATTTTAAAATGATCGTTTCTCAATTATTCACAAACCTCCATCCTTAAACATTCAATATCTTTTTGCATTGAGAGATACTTCATAGATTTTAAAATAATAAAGGTCACATCTTGATAATTAACCCTCATAATTAATTCTCCTTTTGAACATCAATCACTACTCTCCTAGTAGCAAGGAATGGTCATCCCAAAATGATTGGAATTTCTTTATCTTCCTCCATATCAAGTACAATAAAATCCACATGAAAGATAAATTTATCCACTTTCACTAACACATCTTCCACCACTCCTTTATGATAAGAAATGGAACGATCGTCCAACTGAAGAGTCACAGATGTAGGAAAAATTTATCTTATTCCAAACCTTTTGAAAGTTGATAAAGACATAAGATTAATACTAGCTCCCATATCACATATTGCTCTTTCGAAAATTTTTTCACCTATAGCAGACGGGATAGTGAAACTACCAGGATATTTAAGTTTTTTTGGAAGCTTCTTCTGAATAATTGCACTACACTCTCTGCTAAGTGCAGCAGTTTCATGATCTGTGAACTTTCTTTTCTTTTTGAGAATATCCTTCATAAACTTAACATAGTCAGGCATTTTTTCTAATGCTTCAACAAAAGGAATATTTATCATTAATTTCTTAAGGATCTCCAAAAATTTTCCAAATCTGTTATCCTTCTATTGTTGCTTCAATTTTTGAGAAAATGGAGGGGGTGGTTTTTCAACAGTTATCTTCATTTGTTCAAGAGGATATTCCAATTCTAGATAAATTTTGTTTGATCCTTTTTCAATATCCACCTTCTCCTTTTCTATTTCAACTTCTTTTTGTACTCTTGTCTCTAATTCCTTTCCACTCGTTAATTGAATAGCCTTATGTTGTTCCTTGTTTTAATCTTTTGGATTGATCTCAACATTGTTTGGAAGCATTCCAAAAGTTATATTATTAAGTGCAGTGAAAATATGACCCAATTGATTTTCAATATTTTTCATCACAACACCTTGAGCTTGTAATTTATTTCCTATATTCATAATCATTTCTTCAGTAAACAACTTCTTATCCTTAATTTGTGGGTTACTATTGAATACAGGAGAATAAGAGGGTCTAAAATTAGTATTTCCTTAACTGTTCGAATTTCCAACTGGATTTACAGAGTTGTTCCCCCAATGTGGGTTAACATTGGAATTGCTATTATTCTGGTTAAATTCTGAGTGATTCTTCTAACCAGGATTGCAATAATTCGAATAAGGATTATTAGGTCTATTAATAGCATTCAAAGTCTCGTAAGGTGTTTGAGATTATGTTATCTGTCCAAATGAATTTTCCTCTAACACTTGAGGTGGTTGAGAATAATTCAATCTAAACTGATCTATTTTCTTAGAAAGGGCTGCAATTTGAGAAACTATCATAGTCATCATATATGAATCATAAACACTAGCTACTCTCTTAGGATTTACCCGTTTAGAGGTCCATTGAAAATTATTAGTAGCTACTCTCTTGAAAATTCTTCTATTAATGCATATGCTTTATCAAAAGTTTTTACATTAACCATCCACCATCAGGAGCATCTATAATCGATCTCAACGATCCCACTAATCCATTGTAAAAACTTTGAATTATTAACCAATCTGGTAAAAAATGATGTGGGTACTTCCTAAGAAGATCTTTAAATCTTTCCTAAGCTTTCATATATTACTTCTCCTTCAAACTGACCAAAAGATGTGATATCATTTCTTAGCTTAGCCATCTTTGATGGAAGGAAATATTTTGATAAAAATTTTTGAGACAATTCTCCCCAAGTTCTAATAGATCCAGGTGTTAAGGAATTTAACCATGCCTTAGTTTTATCCCTTAATGAAAAAGGAAAAAGTCTATGTCTGATAGCATCAATTGACACTCCATTATATTTACACACAATTCTGGAAAACTAGTGATCTACCTAAAAAATCCCCATTTTTATGCCTTATTTATTATTCAATTCTTAAGGATATTATGCTTTATGAAAGGTATTTTCATATTTTTGGATGTTGATGATTAAAAAAGAGTCAAAGGAAGAAAAAGAAGGAAAAAGGAGCAAAAAGGAGCACAAATGGAGCTTATGGAGCAAAATTTTGGAATTATTGGCCTAGTGCCTAAGCGCCAAAGTCCAGCGCCTAAGCGCCCATTCGATACAGACGCTGTCAAGATTTTTGACGACTTTGGGCAGTTATTTTGATGTTGTTAAGCTGTTATTGGAGCTTCTAGAAGACTGGAAGTTACCCTTAATGTATAGGACATGGGATACAATGTATTTGGACACAAGGAAATGGTCTGGATCACGAAGAGGTGCGATCCAAAGTGAAGAGGTGCAAAAGACCTGGTCATAGAGTCCGACGCCTAGGCACTAGATCTCGGCACTTAGGCGCGACAGTTACCTTCTAGAAGATGCACTGAATTTGAACAAATTTTGAAGAGGTGCCTTAAGCAACCCCTGGTCAAATTCAGAGCTCTGAAAATTGGAGCCCATTCTACAGAAAAAATCATACCACCCCCCCCTTAGTACCTATACTTATTTTAGCACCTTCTCTCCCCTTTTAATTTTATTTAGTCTCTTCCATACTTAGGGTGCCACTTTTTGTTGTATCTATTGAGTTTATTTTGAGTATCTATTTTGTGTTGTTGCTGTTGGAGTCTTTCTTCATCGCATTGGAGTTAATAGAAGTTAGCGGATCACTTGAAGGAACACTTCAGATAAGTATTTGTACTTTGGTTCAAAGTTTTATAAATATATTTTTTTGTGTTATTTCAATGTATTCTGAGAAGTTAGTTAACTTTCTCCTTTAAATTATGAAAAGATAATAAATCAATTAAATTTTGTAGGAGAATTAAATTTAAAATATTTTAAAATATTGTGATGATATTAATAATTGATCTTAGTTTACCTTTTAAATTGGCCATTTAAATTGTTAAAATATGTTGAAGAATTTTGAAACCTATCCGAAGATAAATTATTAACTTGTAGATATCACATGAATCCTTAGGTAATCGCAGGCTATACCCGGATTATTTATGGTGAAGTGCAAATAAATAGGAAGATATTATTTATTAGGCTTAAAATTAATGAGTATTTAGAGTGAAAGACTAAATTCTAATAATTTGGTTTGTAGAAAGAGAACGGGTCACTGGTATGGCCGACCATAGCCACCCTTGGACATCTAGTAGTGTGGGCCTAGATTAACCCATTCTACTAATAAAACATCCTGAACCGATCTATAGACTAGTCAATGTTCTTTGCACCTGGACCAAAGGGTAAAGAATATGAATGCTTCTAATTGGCACAATACCATAATCTAAATTCCCTACAAAAGATAATTATTCTATAAATCTTGGATTAGTTGATAAGGAGAAAGTCATTTTTATACTTGAATTGAATTTTAATTATTGCTTACTTTACTTTATTACTGCTTATTGTTTACTTGCTTATAGTAAAAATTGTTAGTTAATTAAATTTGAATATATATATATAAGTATATATAAATTGCATTTAATTTGAAAATTCCAAAATATTTCTTATATTTCTTACAATCGATAACCAGGACTCCACTAGAGCCCTGTATTACTTGAATTATACGTATACTTGCGTTTAAAATTGTGACTTTTAAAATAATTATTATAAAATCGAAATATAAATTAATAAAAGTAAACCTCGTACATCAAGTTTTTGAAGCCATTTACCAGGAATTAAATATTTTAAAAAGTGGTATAATATTCTTGTATTTTAAAGCATATATAAACTCTCATCGTATCAAGTTTTTGGCATCCGTTAAATATATAAAAAGTATAAAGAAAAACATAACAAAAATAAAAATATTCTAAATTTTATGCGTAGTTCTGGATCTGAAGGATTACTACCGTTTGATTCTGAATTAGAAAGAATAATTAAAAGAATTAAAAAAGGAAAACAAATTTCAAAACATCAAGAATTGTCTAACATACATAACAATAATCAAAATCAAATCGAAATTAATGAACAAAATATTTATGAACCATTAAGGGAATATGCAAACCCTACAACTAATAAGCTTCATGTTTGTATTCAAATGCCAGCTGTAGATGCTAATTCTTTTGAGCTTAAACTTTCTATTATTCAAATGGTTCAAAATAATCAATTTGGATGAACACCTAATGAGGATCCAAATTTACATCTTGCTAATTTTTTATAACTTTGTGTTATCTTTAAATATAATAATGTTTCTGATGATGCTATTAGGCTTAGACTCTTTCCTTTTTCCTTAAAAGATAAAGCAAAGATGTGGCTTAATTCATTAGCAACTTGCTCTATTAAAACATGGACAGATATGTCACAAAAATTCCTTGCTAATTATTTTCCTCCTTCTAAAACTGCTAAATTGAGAAATTATATTACTTCATCTATGCAATTTTATGGAGAAACAACTTATGAAGCTTGGGAAAGATTTAAAGAATTGTTAAGAAAATGTCCTCATCCTTTTTTACCAGATTAGTTAATTATTCAAACAATTTATAATGGACTTATTGGATCACTTAGATCTATTATTGATGCTGCTGCTGGTGGTTCTTTAATGGCTAAGACATTTGAAGAAGCATACACTTTAATTGAAGAAATGGCTAATAATAATTTTCAATGGCCTTCTGAAAGGGTTAATCCTAAGAGAATGGACAGTATTCAAGATAATGAAGCCTTTTCTATTTTAGCTTCATAAGTGGCTGTGATATCTAAGAAATTAGATAATTTTGCTACTAATATATCCCATGTAAGTAATGACAATTCTGCAAATTCTGATGATTCTCGAACAATAGAAACCTTGCAAGCTATTGCTAGTAACACTAATAACCCTTATTCTAATTATTATAATCTTGGTTGGAAAAATCATCTTAATTTTAATTGGAGTAATGGACTTCAAGTTAATCCAAATTGGAAAAATCAAGGAAATTCAAACTATAGACCAACTTATCCTCCTGGTTATAACAATAAGCAGAAAAAGTTGTCGGTAGAAGAATTGATCTTGCAACTAAGCAATCAGCCACAAAGTCAAAACACTACTATTCGTAATATTGAGAATCAGATGGGTCAAATCACTAATTTCATTAATTACAGACCACAAGGAACACTGCCTAGCAATGTCGAAATTAATCCTAAAGGATTTGGAAAAGAAAATGAACAAGAAAAAGCTGTACAACTCAAAAGTGGAAAGAAATTAAAAGAGAAAACACGAAATGAGATTGAAAAAGAGAAAGAAGTTGAAGAGATTGCAAAACCTAAAGATACCCTTTCTCCAAGTAAATATCAGACTATTGTACCTATTGAAGTGGAAGTTGAAAGACCACCGCCACCTTTTCCTCAAAGACTTAAATAGTAGAAGCTTGACCATCAAATTTCTAAGTTCTTTGAAATTTTTTAGAAACTTACCATCAACAATCTTTTTGCTGAAGCTTTGGAGCAAATACCAAGCTACGCAAAATTTATGAAGGATATTTTAAGCAAGAGGAGAAAATTTGAAGCTTATGAAACTGTTGCATTAAGTGAAGAATGTAGTGCAATAATTTAGAAGAAATTTCCTCACAAACTTAAAGATCCTAGAAGTTTCACTATACCATGTTCTATTGGAGAAAAAATCGTTGGAAAAGTCTTATGTGATTTAGGAGCTACTATTAATCTCATGCCATTTTCAATCTTTCGAATGTTAGTGGTAGGAGAGATTTCTCCTACCACTTGCCGTCATATTTTTTAGGTTGTGTTTTATTTTAAAAGGGGGTTGCCTAACAGAAGCTGTCGGCGAATTTTAATTTAATTTAAATAAATAATTTGAAAAGTAGTATTTGATTTTTTGAAAATAATTTGAAAATTTTAAGATATGAAATCAAACTGATCTCACATCCCGAATAGTTTATATAAACGAGCACCACATCACAAACCGTGTATCTATCCCGAAGAATAGACACACTGCTTGACGATGGGGCTCGATTAAATAAACTAGAAGATTTGTGACATCCGTTTGGTCTGCGAACCAATTTTATAAGCCGACAAATTCCCCGCTTAATATGAAAGCATTAAACAGGGTTTATATTACCTGGGTTCTTTAAAATTCCCTATAAGGGCAAGCCCCTATAGTTAATTACATCTTAAGTGACGGGAATCACCTAAGAAAACTCTCGATAATAATCGATAATTCTGCTCTCAAGGATTTCAAAGCTTAAGTTCTCAAAGGATTGAAGTTTGGAATTTCAATAGGGAATGGATCAAATTTGGAACATTTTGTTTTGAGAATCCAAAGGAAGAAAAGTAGGAGAAATCACAGATTCGAAGCGAACTTTGGTAATTTCCCGACTATCCTATTGTTTGGCTTGAGTTTAGGAAAGTCCTAATATTTATTTAAATTTTTAGGTCTTGCCAATTTTAATTAATTTGTACTTATATTTGTATGACACAATCATAAAAATAGCCTCGAAGATGTGAGGGCTTATGTCGTATCGGACGACTACCTCGGAATCCTAAAATCGGTTAGGGCTTAATTTGCAATGCAAATGCCTAACGAAGAGTCGAGGATTTATGTTCGCACTAGGCAAACTACCTCGAAGTCCTATGGCTTTGTTGTTTAATTCTAGGAAAGTTTTGCTGATGTAGATTCAAGTTTTGCTGACGACGATGGTCGTACTGCCCACCATGCTCCGAGCTCCTTGTTGTTGCAGAGGTTTAGTTTTAGAAATCATAAATCAGGAGATGAGAAAAATGTTTTGGTTTAGAGAAAATCTTAATTTCCAAGTGTTTTTTATGTTTTAATTAAAACAAATCTTAAAGTTGATTATAACGACACCGGTTAAGATCCCACGGTTCCATCCTTCCGGCATCATTATTTTTATCGGATTCGCTTAGTCCGGATGAATTTGTCTAAACTCAACTGAATGAGTTCCACACTTTCATTTAGACCGTGGGAAATCCCGTTAGCAACACGTAGGTTACATCATCCGAGGTATTCCCGATCATCCAACAGGACGTTTTAATTTAATTGTAATCGTAGTTTTGTGTTACGTTTTGTGATTAAATTTTGAGTTGTTTTATATTTTGAAATGTTGTGGCAGTGAATTTTATCTTGCAATGACTTTTAATTTAGTTTGGTTTCAGTTTTAGGGTCTATCCTAAAGGTGTGAGTTTTCATGCAATAGTTGTTTATCATGCAGGAAAAGTAAGTGCAATGCAGTTAAATAAATTGCAATAATGTAAATTGCAAGAAAGTAGATTGCAATAAAATAAAAGCGTACCTAGAGGGTCTTCCCGTCATCCCAAGCTGCACTTAAAACACAATTAGAATATTTAAGCAAGTTCCTAGGTAAAGCTAAGGGAAGGGTTATGGTTTTCTACCAAATTCCTAATCCTATAGCTAGTCATTTCCTATGACGTCTAGGTTCCTTGTGTTTTGGTTTGAGGACGATTTTCTTCATTAAAGAACAATTAAGTCCAATTGTTCTTATAAACATCCTATCATATTGAGAAAGTGTTTAAGAAGAATCTTAAACATCTTTTCAATATTTCTAGGATTGTTTTAAGTCCAAATGAATTTAATTATATAAATGAATTAATCGTCCAGTGGATTCAAGTTTTGTTGTTATCTTCGCTTCAAGTGAACTAGGACATTTCGAATATCCTATAGGTGAAGTAACATTTCATTTAATAATCTGTTTAGGAGTTATGATAACTAAAGCTTTTGAGCGTAAATCGGTGTTCAAATGGTTTGTAATTTAGTTTAATTTCAATTAATTTGGAATAGTTGTTCAAGTTATTTTAGATTTATTTTGAATTCTTTATGTCTTCGGTGATGTTATATTTAATTCAACTTAATTTAATTTAATTTAATTTAATTTGAAGTTTTTAATTTAATTTAATTCAATTTAATTTTGGTTTAACTTAATTTAGTTTGATTTCGATGTTACATTAAATTAATTTGATTTGATTTAATTAAATTTGATTTAATTTAATTTAATTTAATTTAATTTAATTTAATTTAATTTAATTTAATTTAATTTAATTTAATTTAATTTGTTTTAATTTAATTCAATTCAATTTAATTTGATTTAATTTAATTTAATTTAATTTAATTTAATTTAATTTAATTTAATTTTTTTTATTTTAATTAAAATTTTAAAAGAGTTTAATAATTTAATTTTAGTTTAATGATTAAGTCTTTTAATATTTTGAATTTGAAGTTATCATTTTAATTAAGAATTGAATATTAATGAGATAATTAATTTAGGGATTTTTAAATTAAAGAATAAATATCTTCCTAATAATATCCCAATTTTAATAATTCCAATTTTATTATTCTTCCAAATTTAATCAATTATTTAATTAAGGTTTAATTATTTTAGAATTTGTTTAATGGGTTTCTAACCTTTAATTATTTAAATTTCAATCATCCAAATCAAATTAGATCAAATATTTTACTTGTTAATTTTTTATTAAACCTAAAGTTTTAATTAAGGATTAAAAATTTTAATTACCACTTTACCCCTTAAGCTTAATAATTTCATAACTCACTAAATCGAACTCAAATGAACTTGAAATTTTTATGTGACTTCACTCATATGTCAATAAAGACATGAGAGGAGAAAATATGATTTTTCCGTATTTAATTTATTTATATAATTATTTTTGGTAGAAAATAGAGATTTCCAAGGAAAATTTAATAACATTGACTCAAGGGAAAGTTTCTGTCCTTAAGAAAATTAAGGGACATTCCTAATGACCAGCAGGACCACTTGGACCAATTTTGGTGATTTTTTTAATTATATTATTTTTATTATAATTATTTTAAGTTTTGGAGTGTTAATTAATTTAAAAATAAAATAAAAGTTGAAAAATGAATTTTCTATTTTTCAAAAATCTCTCTGATATCAAGGAAATCAGAGAATCAAATTTTACAATTTTCTAATTTTTCTATGATTTATTATAATTATTTTAGTGAAAAAGCTAGAAAACATATTTTTTTAATTTTAAAATTACCCCAAAGCTTTGAAATTTAATATCTAACTAAATAGACCTAAGAAAAATATGGGGTTTGTTCCTAAGTGATTAAAATTCAAAATGTGACATTTTGGTGAATTTTATTATATTTGTGATTTTTATTATTTTTTAATTATTAAAATATTAAAATAATATTAAAAATCAACTTTTTTAGAAAATTGAAATTTTAATTTTCGTAAATTCCCCTAATATTAGAGAGGCTCCAAAACCAATTTGGTGAATTTTTGAAAGGTATTTTAAATGTTATGAATTTTTAAAGTTTAAAATGACTAAGTGGCTTAATCAACCCAATTAGTGGGGCTAACCAAGTCCAATTAACCTCAAATTTTTATGATGGGTTCCTCTGATCCTGAAGGTCAGTGGAGAATTGATTTCAAGTCAATTTGATGTATGGTTAGCTTTAATTAATTAGAGACCTATTTTGGGTGTTTAACCCAATTAGGGTTGTTTTAAATGAACTAACTCAAAACCTATTCTTCCTAGGGTCCTCTGGTCATAAGGAACATCACCAAATTTTCCTAGAATTTATTTCACAACATGCTATTTATTTGAATTAAAATACTCAAAACAAGAACTCGAATTTGAAAAATCAATAACTTTTTATAGGATGGCTCTCCGACTTTGGAAAATTCAGTGGAATGTTTCCAAATTCGTAGGCTTCAAAAGCCTCTATGGTCTCATGCCATGGTTAATTGTATACATGCATGGAGAATTAAAAGTATGCAGGGAGTAAATAAATTATAAAAAATAAAATACTTGCTGAAATTGAATGATTTCTTTTTCACATTATTCTCCTCTGTTCACTGAGCAAGAGGGTATTTTTATTTTATTTTTCTGATTTTTCTGCACAAAGTTATGAATTTTTAAAGTTTAGGGAATTAAATAAATAGAAATTACCCCTAATTTTCTATTTATCCACACGGCGCCAACTCATCCTCGGCATCTCCGAACGCACACGCGTCGCGCTCCCATTCGACGCCGCCATCTGACTCAGCGCTCCGGGCCCCGCGGTTCTTGTACCGTCTCCTGGTCCGACGCCATCTGAGCCGTCCGTCCGCGCGTGTATTAAATGGACGACATCCGTTCATCGTCCCCGAGCGTCCTCACCCGAGAGCCGTCCACACTAAATCCCTAAGATCTCACTCGATACTCAATGGATTTTCATGTTCTTATGCTCTATGGATTCGTCTTGAAGAGACGAACACATCTATTCGGCTATCATGCATTGAAATTAAAGCATTCGAAATGGAGAATATCTAGAAGCTCGGGATGAAGAATTAGCTCATACCTTTGCTCAGAGAAGTGTGGCTTCAATCTGAGAGTTGTTGCACCTTCGATTGGATCCTAGCAAGCTCCAGATGAAGTCTCCTGGTCTGGTGAATTGTCTAGGTTGGATTTCGACCAAGCCCGATCACAAAGCTTGGAGGTCGAGGCAACCGGGTGGCTCGGAGATGGGGCTTTTATCGTGGACACCTTCCCTCGGTCCGGTGAAGGTGTAGAACCAATAAATTTGGGGATTGGCTCACTCGTGGAGAAGTGTCCTGGTTTGGGTGGAATTTCAACTCGAAATC
>JAKZJZ010000354.1:0-53525 GCA_022702705.1 Papilionanthe hookeriana x Papilionanthe teres | reverse complement strand
CTTTCTTTCCCTCTCTCCCAAAGTTTCATGTTTCATTCCCTACCTCCCACTCTCTCCCTTCCTCGCTCTTATTTCTCTGTCTCACGCACTCTCCCCCTCTCTCCCTCTCACTCTCTTCTAGTTCACCCCCTTTCTCTCCAGTAAGCCTTATTCTCTACCCATCTCTCCATCTCTCTCACTATATCTCAATTTCTTCCTTCACTCTCTCTTCCTCTCTCATTACCACTTTCTCCATTCCTCTCTCTACCCACTCTCTCCTTCGCTCAAACTTTCTCTCTCTATATATTCCATCACTCTCTCTTCTCTCACCCTCCTTCCTCTCTCACTCTCACTCTCTTCAATCTCACTCCCTCCCTCCCTTTGTCCCTCTCTTTCTCACTCCCTCCATCCTAACACTTTTCTTTATTATGCTTTATCACTTTTTTCTCTCTTTCTCTCTCACACACACGTACCCTTGCTCTCTTTTATCACACTCTCTTATCAGTTTACTCACTCTTCCTCTTCAGTCAATTAATTCAGTCTCTCTCTCTCTATTGCCCTCTCGCCCTCTTGCTATCTCCATATACCCTTTATATCTCCCTTTCTCATCCTCCCTTCCTTGAGTCTCTCTTCTTTCTATTTTTCTATCTCACCTCTCTTTGTCTCTCCCTCCCGCTCTCTCTTCAATTTCTGGCTTTACTCTTTCTTTTGCTCTCTCTCTCTATTTCATCTCTCTTTATTATTTTCATGCTCTTCTTCTATCACCCTCTCATCTCTCTCTTTAAAAGTCCATCTCTCCCTCTATCTAACTCACTAACGCTCTCCCTCCCTTACATACTCACTTACAGTTTCTCTCACATATTGCTCTCTCCTGTCATATCCATCTCATTGTTTCTTATTTTATCTCATGGATCTCTCTTTCTACCTTGATCAATCCCTCATTCAATCCCTACATCCCACCCTTTCTCGCTTTCTCCCTACTTTACTCTTCTCTCTCGCTCCTATTGCACTCACTCATTGACTCCCTCTCCCTCCCTCTCTCTTGCCCTCGTCTCTCACTTTTCTTTCTGTACATCTCTATCACTCTTCATCTCCCATTCTCTCACTCTTATTTTCTTTATCTCTCACTCCCTCTCTCTTGCCCTCGTCTCTCACTTTTTTTATGTACATTTCTGTCACTCTTCCTCTCCCATGCGCTCACTCTCGCACATTCGTTCTCCCTTATTCACCCCCTCCAACCACTCTCTATGTCAATCTCTCTCCCTCTTCATCTCCTTCTCTCCTTTCCTTCTCACTCATTCTCTTAATCTCCCTCCCAATCTCAATCTTGCTATCTTTTGCTCTCGCTTCGTATCTCTCACTTAAATCTTTCTTTCTCTCCCCTCTCTCACTCCCTCTCTCTATTCAGTCTCTCTAACGCTCTCCATCTATCTTATCTTTCTCTTTGTTGCCCTTTATCTATCTCTTTCTTGCTCTCCCTTTCTCACTATGTCTCACTCTCTATTATGCTTCTTTCTCTAGCTCTCTAGTGCTCTCTTACTCTCTGTTCTCTCTCTTTATTCACTCTTTATCTTCCATATCCATCAATCTTACTCTCTTGCTTCCTCTCATTCTCTCTCTTCTCTCTATTCTTATATCTTCTCTCTCATTGTTTATTACTTTCTCGCCCTCCCTTCCTTTTTATGCTCTCTTTGTCTCTCTAGCTTACTTTCTCTTGCCCTCTCTTTCCTCACTCTGTATTCTCTCTATTTCTCTCTCCCTTTGTCACTCTCTGCCCTCCTCGCTCCCTCGCTCTCTTTAATTTCACTCTCACTCTTACTCCCTCGCTCTCTTCATCTCTCTTTCTCACAATCACTCCCACTTTCCCTTCTTGGTTATCCCTCTTTTTACATATTTCTATCATTCTCTCTCTCATTCTCTTTTTCTCCCTCCCTCACTTTCTCTTGCTCACTTTCTTTCTCTATCTTACCTCACTATCCTTCTCTCCCTATATCTCTCTCACACTCCCTTCCTCCATTGCTCCCATCCTCTCTCACTTTCACTAATTGTTCTCTCTCTTTCTCTTTTCTTGGTTACACTTCTCTAACTCTTTATCTAATGTTTCTCTCTCACTCTCTTCCTCTCTCTTTGCTCAATCCTTCTCTCCCTATCCCTCACATGTACTCTCTCTCTTTCTCGCTCAAACTATAATCCTTCTCATATCCTCTGTCTTCTATCTCATTAATTCTCACATTCTCTCACACTTTTTCTTCTCTTTCTCTTACCCTCTCTCCCTCCCTCTCTCTTCCTCCTCTATCTCTCACTCTCTTTTCATGATTCTTGCTCTCACTCTTTTCCTCTATCTATATATCTCTCTTGCTCCCTTCCTCACTTTCTCCTTCTTTGTCTTGCTCTCTATCTCTCTCTTCTCTTCCTCCCTGCCTCACTCACACTTTCTTTCCATTCTCACCCACCTAATATCTTTTCTTCTCTCTTGTCCCTCTCTCTCATTCGCTTTCTTATATGCTCTTCTCTCCCTAAGGATCTTTTCCTCTTTCTCTCTAGATCTCATTCACTCCTCAGACTCTTGTTCTCTTTATCGCTTTCACTCTCTGCCTCTATCATTCTCACTCCCTAATTATTGCCCTCTCTAGGTCTCTCGTATTCAACTCAATCTTCTCTCCATCTATACACTCATACGCTCTCTCACTCTCTCAATCACTCTCGCTCTCACTCTCTTTAGCTCCACATTTCTTGCTCTCTATCTCACTCTCTCTTACTATCTTGTTCTTTCTCGCTCAATTTCTCCTCTCTTTTCCCTACTCCATCTTTCTCCCTTCACTCTCTATCCTCTTCTCTATTATTCTCTCTCCCTCTCTTTCTCTTTCTCACTATATGTTCTCTTTTTCTATCTTATAATCTCTTCCACACTCTCCTTTGTTGCTCTCTTTCCTCTTACACTTTCTCTCATTCTACCTCCACTCCCCTTCTTCTTTCTCTTGCTTTCAACCTTACCAATCTCTTTCTCTATCTTCTCTCCCTCCGTCCTTCCCCCTCTATCCCTCCTAATCTTCCGCTTTGTCTCCTCTCTCTTGTTCCCTCTCTCACTCACTAATATCCTCTTCTTGTACTCACCTTACACCTCACTGAATCACTCTTACTTGATCTTCCCACAGCCTCTCTTCTCACTCTCTCTCACTTTCTCTTACCTACTCTCTTTAAATGCTCTCACTTCCACGTATCTCTCTTTCTCCCTCATGACTCCATCTTTCTATGACTCTCTATTTCAGCCCTCTTTATCTCTCCCTCTCAATATCTCTTTTGACTCTCACTTTTGACCCTCCCATTATCCCTCACTTCCTCTCTCTCGCTCTCCAAACCTCTTTCGCTCCCTTAATCCATCTCTCTCTCTTTTACACTCTCCTTTATTGTTCTCTCTTCTCTTTTTCCTCTTACTTTTCTCTCACTCTATTCCCCACTCTCTCTCCTTTCTCGCTCACCCTCTCTCATTCTCTCTCTCTCCCTCCCTCCCTCTTCCTCCCTTTATCCCTCTCCAAATTCCTCTCCCTCCGTTTCTCCCTCTCACTCTCATCATTCTCTTGTTCTCCCGCTCTTTATACCACGTACCCTTACTCAATCTTCCCTTAGTCTCCTCACTCTCACCCTTTCACTCTCTTTTCCTTTATCTTTCTTGAACTCTCTTTAATCCCTGTCACTAGTTCCTTGAATCTCTCTTTCACTCACTCTTTCTCTATCTCTCTCACTCTTTATTCCATCTCATGTTATCTCTGATTCACTCTCTCTTCTATCTCTCTTTTAACGCTCCCTTTATCCCTCTCTGCCTTTCTCTCGTCTCCCTCCCTCTTTCACTCCCTTCAACCCTCACTTTCTCTCGCTCTCCTTATCTCCCTCACTATTGCTCCTCCACTCACTCGCTCACTCTCTCTCTCTCTCATGCTCTCTCTTCTCTCACTCTGTCTATACTATTTCTCTTTCACACTTTCTCCCTTTCTCGCCCCTCTTCCTCTATCATCAGTTTCACTCTCACATCTACTCGCTCTTTTTCTCTCTTCATGTTCACTCTCTCTTTGATTGCTCGCTCTCCTCTCTCCTACTAATCTTTCCTCCCTCTCTCCCCTCTCTCTTACTTCCTTCCCTCCCACTCTCTCTCTCTCCGTCTCTCGCATTATCTCCTTCTCTCTCCCTCTCTCCTCTACCGCTGTCTCTCTTCCAACTCATCCCCCTCTCCCACTAAATCTCATTCTCCACCCCATTTCTCCTTCCTCTCACTTTATCTCTATATCTTTCATCAGTCACTCTTCTCTCTCACCCTCCCTTCCTCTCTCACTCCCGCTCTTCTTCAAGGTCTATCACTCCCTTCCACTATCTCTATCTTTCTCACTCTCCTCCTCTCTCACACTTTTATCTATTTATGCCTTATCACTTTTTCTTCCTCAATTTTCTCTCTTTCGCTCCCACGCACACACACTCTAGTTCTCCTTCAACATGCTCTTATCACTTTAATCACTATTCTCTCCAACCATCTCACACTCTCTCCCTCTCTCCCTCTCTCCCTCTTTCATTATTATAGTCTCTCACTCTATCGCCCACTAACTCTCCCATTATATCTATATCACCTCTACATCTCCCTTTCTCTACCTCACACTCAACTGTCTATCTTTCCTCAGTCTCTCTTCTCTCTTATTTTCTATCTCACCCACTCTCCTTCTCTCCCTCCCACTCACTCTTCAATCCCTTTTTTGCTCTCTTTCTATCTCTATTTCATCAATCATTATTGATTTATTGATCTATCTCTTGCTCTTTCTTCTATCACCTTAATTTCTCTCTCTTTACTGACCTTAATCCTCTCTCCCACTTCTGTTGTACTCACTAAGTCACTCCTTCTCCCTCACTCTCCTTTTCTCTATTGCTCTCTCTCATTCCCTCTCCCTTTCTCCCTCTTCTCTTACTTTCTCTTTTCTCTATTTCTCTCACACTCTTCCTCTCCCATTCTCTCTCTCTTATCATTTCTCTCTCATTCTCTCCCTTTTACTTCCCTCCCTCCCACTCCCCCTATCTCAATGTCCCTCCCTCCATCTCCCTCTCTCTTTTCCTTCTGATGCATTCTCTTAATCTCCCTCCTTATCTCAATATTGCTCACTAACTTTTTTGTTCTCTTCCTCTCTCACTTCCTATCTATCTCTTAAATCCTTTTCTCTCTCTCCCTTTCTCACTCCCTCTCTCTTTCAATGTCTCTCACTCTTTCCCTCTATCTCCCCCTCTCACTCTCTCCCATACTCCTATCATTTATATCTCTCTTTCTCGCTCCCTGCCTTACCCACTATGTTTTACACTCTATTATGTTTCTTTCTCTCACTCTAAGACTCTCTCTTGCTCCCTTTTCTCTCTTTTCTCACTTTCTCTCCCAGTAAATCCCATTATGTACCCCCTCTCTCCATCTCTCTCACTCTTCCCTCCATATTTTCCTTCACTCTCTTTTCCTCTCTCACTCCCACTCTCTTCCATCCCTCTCACTCCCTCCGTCCATCTCTCTCTTCCTCACTAGTTCTTTTCTCTATTTATGCTTTATCACTTTTTCTTTCTCTATTGCTCTCTTCTTGCTCTCTCTAAAAAACTCTCCCTTGCACTTGTTTATCACTCTCTTATCACTTTACTCAGTCTTTCTCTCTAACCATCTCTCACTCTCTTCCTCCCTCCATCTATCACTCTTTCATTAATTCAATATCTCGCTATGTCTTTTCTCCCTCCATTTCTCTCCATATTTCTCTCAATATCTCCCTTTATCTACCTCTCACTCACTATCTTTTGCTCTAGCTTCCCTGAGTCTCTCTTCTCTCTCAATTTTTGCCGTACAGCCCCTCTCCCTTACTCCCTTCGCTCACTCTTCAATCCCTATCTTAACTTCCTCTATTGCCCTCTCTCTCTCACTCTGTATTTCATCTCTCTTTGTAATTTGTCTGCTCTTGCCCCCTTGCTGTCTCTCTCTTGCCCTTTCTTCTATCTCCCTCTCTTCCTTCTCTTTACTCACTCTTTCTCTCCCTCAATCTATCACACACTCTCTCACACTCCCTCCCTTACACATTATCTCTTAATTGCTCACATATCTTGCTCTATCTCGTTTTATCCATCTCATTATTTATTATTTTCTCTCATACATCTCTCATTCCTCCTCAATACCTCCCTTTCAATCCATCCCTCCCTCTCTTTCTTCCTCTCTCTCTCTCTTCTTGCACACACTCATTCACACACTCTCTCTCCCTCTCTTTTCTCTTTCTTCTATCTCTCTCTCTTCCATCTCTTTACTCACTCTTTCTCTTCCTCTATCTATCACACTCTCTCTCACACTCCCTTCCTTACACACTATCTCTCAATTGCTCTCACATCTTGCTCTCTCTCATCATATCCATATCATTATTTATTATTTTCTATGATACATCTCTCATTCCTCCTCGATATTTCCCTCTTTCAATCCATCCCTCCCTCTCTTTCATCCTCTCTCTCCTCTTGCACTCACTTGTTTACTCTCTCTCCCGCTCATTTTCTCTATCGCTCTCTCTCATCCCTTTTTTTGCTCTCTTTTCTCTCACTTCCACTTTTCTCTATTTCTCTCTCGCTCTCCCCCTCACTATCTCTCACCCTCTCTCTCATCCTTTCTCTCTCATTCTCTCCCTCTGCTACCCTCCCTCCTACACTTTCTATCTCAATCTCTCTCCCTCTCTCTCCTTCACCCCCTCTCCATCTCCTTCTCTGTATTTAACTCATTTTCTTAATCTCCCTTCCTATCTCAATCCCTCCCTCCTTCCCTCTCTTTCTCTCTTTTCCCTATCTCTCTTCTCTCTCCTCTTGCACTTAATCAATCTCCCTCCTTCCCTCTCATGTTCTCTATCGCTCTCTCCCATTCCTCTCTTTTCTCTCTTCTCTCACTTTCTCTTCTCTCTATTCTCTCTCACAGCCTCCCTCTATCTCTCTATCTCCTTCTTTTTACGGTGCTCTCCCTCACTCTCTCTATTTCGTTTCTTTTTACCCCTCTCCTATATATCTCTGTAACTCCCTCATCCTCTCTCTCCCCTCTCTCCTTTCCACTTCTCACCCTCCCACTCTCTCTATCTCAATCTCTCTCCTTCTCTCTAAACCCTCTCCACCCACTGTCCTTTTGCTCCCTATCTCCATCTTGCTCAATATTGTTTCCTTTCATGCTTCCCATCTCTCCCTCTTATATCTTTCATTCCCTCTCTCTCTCTCACTCTCTTGAATCTCTCTCTCCCTCTATCTCCCCAGTTCTCTCACTCTCCCTTACACTTGCCTTCTAACTCCCCCTTTCTCACTCTCTCCCTTAGTCTTTCCCTTTCTTACTATGTCTCTTACTCTCTATTCTTTTTTTTGTCTCGCTTTCTTGTTATCACCTGCTATCATCTCACTCTCTTCACTCATTCCCTCTAACTCTCCCTTTCTCCGTCTCTTCTTTCTCACTATGTCTCTCACTCTCTATCATGTTTCTCTCTCTCTCGCTCGTTGCTCTCTCTTCCTCTCTTTTCTCTCTTTTTCTCCTAATATCCATCACTCAATCTCTCTCTACCTTCCTCCTTTCTCTATCTCTTTGCTTTCTCACCCACTCCTTTCTCTTATTGATTATTACTTCCCCTCCCTCCCTCCCTTATTTTGGTCTCTATTTCTCTCTCTTTCCCTCTCTTACCTCACTCTATATTCCTTCTCTGTTACTTTCTCTTTTTGTCTCGCTCCTTTCGTGGCTCCCTCACTCTCTTTAATTTTACTCTCACTCTTACTCTCAATCTCTTCTTTCTCTTTCTCTATTGCTCTCTCTCACCCTTTCTCTCGCCCACTCTCTCTCTCGCTTGCTCCCTCACTGAGTCTCTCTCGCTCTCCCTCCCACTTTCACTCCCTTAATCCCTCTCTCTCTCTCTTGCTCTCCTTATCTCCCTCTCTCTTACTCCCTCTGTCGCTCGCTCGCTCTTTCCTTACTCTTTTTTTCTCTGTTTCTCTTTTGTAGTCTCTCCCTTTCTAGCTTCTCTTCCTCTCTCTTGGTTTTTACTCTCACTCTTACTCCCTCATTTTCTCTCTCTTTCTCCATCCATGTTCACTCTCTCTCTTCTATTGCTCTCTCTCCTCGCTCTCATCTCAATCTTTCTCTCCCTCTCTCCCAAACTTTCATGTTTCATTCCCTACCACCCACCCTCTCGCTTCCTCGCTCTTATTTCTCTGTCTCACACACTCTCCCCCTCTCTCCTTCTCACTCTCTTCTAGTTCACCCCCTTTCTCTCCCAGTAAGCCTCATTCTCTACCCATCTCTCCATCTCTCTCACTCTATCTCTATTTCTTCCTTTACACTCTCTTCCTCTCTCATTCTCACTCTCTTCCATTCCTCTCTTACCCACTGTCTCCCTCACTCAACTTTCTCTCTATATCTTCCATCACTCTCGCTTCTCTCTCACCCTCCCTTCCTCTCACACTCTCACTCTCTTTAATCTAACTCACTCCCTCCTTTTGTCTCTCTCTTTCTCACTCTCTCCCTCCTCACATTTTTCTTTATTTATGCTTTATCACTTTTTTTCTCTGTCTTTCTCTCTCACACATAATTACCCTTGCTCTCTTTTATCACACTCTCTTACCACTTTACTCACTCTTTCTCTTCAGCCATCTCTCACTCTCTTCCTCACTCCCTCTCTCCCTTTTTCATTAATTAAGTCTCTCTCTCTCTATTGCCCTCTAGCCCTCTTGCTATCTCCATATACCCTTTATATCTCCCTCCCTCATCCTCCCTTCCTTGAGTCTCTCTTCATTCTATATTTCTATCTCACCTTCTCTCTGTCTCTCCCTCCCGCTCTCTCTTTAATCTCTAGCTTTACTCTTTCTTTTGCTCTCTCTCTCTCTCTATTTCATCATTCTTTATCATTTTCATGCTCTCCTTCGCTCCCTCTCTATCTCTCACTCTTGCTCTTTCTTCTATCACCCTCTCATCTCTCTCTTTACGCACTCCATCTCTCCCTCTATCTCACTCATTCACACTCTCCCTCCCTTACAAACTCACTTATAGTTTCTCTCACATACTGCTCTCTTCTGTCATATCCATCTCATTGTTTCTTATTTTATCTCATGGATCTCTGTCCTGCTTGATCACTCCCTCATTCAATCCCTACATCCCTCTCTTTCTCGCTCTCTCCCTACTTTACTTTTCTCTCTCGCTCCTATTGCACTCATTGACTCCCTCTCCCTCCCTCTTATTTTCTTTATTGCTCTCTCTCACTCCCTCTCTCTTGCCCTCGTCTCTCACTTTTCTTTCTCTACATCTCTGTCACTCTTCCTCTCCCATTCTCTCACTCTCCCTCATACTTTCTCCCTTATTCTCCCCCTCCAACCACTCTCTATGTCAATCTCTCTCCCTATCCATCTCCTTCTCTCCTTTCCTTCTCACTCATTCTCTTAATCTCCCTCCCTATCTCAATCTTGCTATCTTTTCCTCTCGCTTCCTATCTCTCTCTTAAATCTTTCTTTCTCTCCCCTCTCTCACTCCTCTCTATTCAGTCTCTCTAACGCTCTCCATCTATCTCCCCTTTCTCTTTCTTGCCCTCTATCTCTCTCTTTACTGCTCTCTCCCTTTCTCACTATGTCTCACTCTCTATTATGCTTCTTTCTCTAGCTCTCTAGCGCTCTCTTACTTTCTGCTCTCTCTTTATTCACTCTTTATCTTCTATATCCATCACTCTAACTCTCTCCCTTCTTCTCAATCCCCCTCTCCTCTCTCTTCTTCCATCTTCTCTCCCATTGTTTATTACTTTCTCGCCCTCCCTTCCTTCCTCCTCCTCTTTATGCTCTCTTTGTCTCTCTAGCTTCCTTTCTCTTGCCCTCTTCTCTCCCTCTGGATCTTTTCCTCTTTCTCTCTAGATCTCATTCACTCTTCACACTCTTGTTCTCTTTATGCTTTCACTCTCTGCCTCTATCATTCTCACTCCCTAAATATTGCCCTCTCTAGGTCTCTCGTATTTAGCTCAATCTTCTCTCCATCTATTTTATGCCTCTTTATCTCTCCCTCTCAATATCTCTTCTGTCTCTCACTTTTGACCCTCCTATTATCCCTCACTTCCTCTCTCTCTCGCTCTCCATACCTCTTTCGCTCCCTTAATCTATCTCTCTCTTTTACTCTCCTTTATTGTTCTCTAATCTCTTTCTCCTCTTGCTTTTCTCTCACTCTATTCCCCACTCACTCTCCTTTCTCGCTCACCTGATTCCATCCCAACCTCTCTCACTCTCTCTCTCTCTCCCTCCCTCCCTCTTCCTCCCTTTATCCCTCTCCAAATTCCTCTCCCTCTGTTTCTCCCTCTCACTCTCATCATTCTCCTGTTCTCCCACTCTCTATACCACGTACCCTTCCTTGATCTTCCCTTAGTCTCCTCACTCTCACCCTTTCACTCTTTTCCTTTCTCTTTCTTGAACTCTCTTTAATCCCTCTCACTAGCACCTTCAATCTCTCTTTCTCACTCCCTCTTTCCCTATCTCTCTCACTCTCTATTCCATCTCATTTTCTCTTTATCACTCTCTCTTCTGTCTCTCTTTTAATGCTCCCTTTATCCCTCGCAGCCTTTCTCTCATCTCCCTCCCTCTTTCACTCCCTTCACCCCTCGCTTTCTCTCGCTTTCCCTATCTCTCTCACTCTTGCTCCCCCTCTCACTCGCTCACTCTCTCCCTCTCTCAAGCTCTCTCTTCCCTCACTCTGTCTACACTATTTCTCTCTCACACTTTCTCCCTTTCTCGCTCCTCTTCCTCTATCTTCAGTTTCACTCTCACTTCTACTTGATCTTTTTCTCGCTTCATGTTCACTCTCTCTTTGATTGCTCGCTCTCCTCTATCATATTAATCTTTCCTCCCTCTCTCCCCCTCTCTTTTTTCCTTCCCTTCCACTCTCTCTCTCTCTCTCTCTCTCTCTCTCTCTCGCTCTCTCTCCTTCTCTCTCTCGCCCTCTCTCCCTCTTACCTCTCTATCTCTTCCAACTCATCCCCCTTCTCTCCCACTAAATCTCATTCTCCACGGGCCTCTTACCTCTCTGTCTCTTCCAACTCATCCCCCTTCTCTCCCACTAAATCTCATTCTCCACCCCGTTTCTCCTTCCTCTCACTTTATCTCTATATCTTCCATCATACACTCTTCTCTCTCACCCTCTCTTCCTCTCTCACTCCTGCTCTCTTCAAGGTCTATAACTCCCTTCCTCTATCTCTATCTTTCTCACTCTCCTCCTCTCTCACACTTTTCTTTATTTATTCTTTATGACTTTTTCTTCCTCTATTTTTCTCTCTTTTGCTCCAACGCACACACACTCTTATTCTCCTTCAACACTCTCTTATCACTTTACTCACTATTCTCTCCAACCATCTGACACTCTCTTCCTCCCTCTCTCCCTCTCTCCCTCTCTCCCTCTTTCATTATTACAGTCTCTCACTCTATCGCCCACATTATATCCATATCCCCTCTACATCTCCCTCTCTCTACCTCACACTCAACTCTCTACCTTCCCTCAGTCTCTCTTCTCTCTTATTTTCTATCTCACCCACTCTTCCTCTCTCCCTCCCACTCACTCTTCAATCTCTTTTTCGCTCTCTTTCTATCTCTATTTCATCTATCTTTATTGTTTTCTTGATCTCTCTCTTGCTCTTTCTTCTATCGCCCTAATTTCTCTCACTTTACTCACCTTACTCCTCTCTCTCACTTCTGTTGTACTCACTAAGTCACTCCTTCTCCCTCACTCTCCTTTTCTCTATTGCTCTCTCTCTCATTCCCTCTCCCTTGCTCCCTCTTCTCTCACTTTCTCTTTTCTCTATTTCTCTCTCACTCTTCCTCTCACATTCTCTCTCTCTCATCATTTCTCTATCATTCTCTCCCTTCTACTTTCCTCCCTCCCACTCCCCTATCTCAATCTCCCTTCCTCCATCTCCCTCTCTCCCTCTCCATCTCCCTCTCTCTTTTCCTTCTGACGCATTCTCTTAATATCTCTCCTTATCTCAATATTGCTCACTAACTTTTTCGTTCTCTTCCTCTCTCAATTCTTATCTATCTCTTAAATCCTTTTCTCTCTCTCCCTTTCTCACTCCCTCTCTCTCTAACTTCAATCTCTTTCACTCTCTCCCTCTATCTCGCCCTCTCACTCTCTCCCATACTCTTGTCATTTATCTCTCTCTTTCTGGCTCTCTGCCTTACCCATTATGTTTCACACTCTATTATGTTTCTTTCTCTCACTCTAAGGCTCTTCTTGCTCCCTTTTCTCTCCTTTCCCCTTTCTCTCCATCTAAATCTCATTTTGTACCTCCTCTCTCCATCTCTCTCACTCTTCCCTCCATATTTTCCTTCACTCTCTTTTCCTCTCTCACTCCCACTCTCTTCCATCTCTTTCACTCCCTCCATCCATCTCTCTCTTCCTCACTAGCTCTTTTCTCAATTTATGCGTTATCACTTTTTCTTTCTCTATTGCTCTCTTCTTGCTCTCTTTGACAAACTCTCCCTTGCTCTTGTTTATCACTATCTTATCACTTTACTTAGTCTTTCTCTCCAACCATCTCTCACTCTCTTCCTCCATCCCTCTCTCACTCTTTCATTAATTCAATATCTCGCTATGTCTTTTCTCCCTCCATCTCTCTCCATATTTCTCTGAAAATCTCCCTTTATCTACCTTTCACTCACTATCTTTTGATCTAGCTTCCCTGAGTCTCTCTTCTCTCTCGATTTTGCCTTACACCCCCTGTCCCACTCTTCAATCCCTATCTTAACTTCCTCTCTCTCTCTCTCACTCTCTATTTCATTTCTCTTTGTTATTTGTCTCTTTTGCCCCCTCGTTGTCTCTCTCTTTCTCTTTCTTCTATCTCCCACTCTTCCCTCTCTTTACACACTCTTTCTCTCCCTTTATCTATCACAATCTCTCTCACACTCCCTCCCTTACACTATCTCTTAATTGCTCTCATATCTTGCTCTATCTCGTCATATCCATCTCATTATTTATTATTTTCTCTCATACATCTCTCATTCCTCCTCGATACCTCCCTCTTTCAATCCATCCCTCCCTCTCTTTCTTCCTCTCTCTCTCTCTCTTGCACTCACTCGTTCACACACACTCTCTCCCTCTCTTTTTCTCTTTCTTCTCTCTCTCTATTCCATCTATCTCCCTCACAGTCCCTTCCTTACACAGTATCTCTCAATTTCTCTCATATCTTGCTCTCTCTCATCATATCCATATCATTATTTATTATTTTCACTCATACATCTCTCATTCCTCCTCGATACCTCCCTCTTTCAATCCATCCCTCCCTCTCTTTCTTCCTTTCTCCCTCCTCTTGCACTCACTCGTTCACTCTCTCTCCCTCTCATTTTCTCTATCGCTCTCTCTCATCCCTCTCATTTCCTCTCTTTTCCCTCACTTCCACTTTTCTCCCTCTCCCTCTCCCTCTCCCTCTCCCTCTCTCGTCCTCTCTCTCATCCTTTCTCTCTCATTCTCTCCCTCTGCTACCCTCCCTCCCACACTCTCCATCTCATTGTCTCTCCCTCTCTCTCCCCACCCCCTCTCCATCTCCGCCGCATTTAACTCATTCTCTTACTCTCCCTTCCTATCTCAATCCCTCCCTCCTTCCCTCTCTTTCTCTCCTTCCTATCTCCCTCCTTCCCTCTCATGTTCTCCATCGCTCTCTCCCATTCCTCTCTTTTTGTCTCTTCTCTCACTTTCTCTTCTCTCTATTCTCTCTCACAGCCTCCCTCAATCTCTCTATCTCTATCTTTTTTCCGTGCTCTCCCTCACTCTCTCTATTCATTTCTTTTTACCCCTCTTCCCTATATCTCTCTCACTCCCTCATCCTTTCTCTCCCCTCTCTCCATTCCACTTCTCACCCTCCCACTCTCTCTATCTCAATCTCTCTCCTCTCTCTCTCACCCCTCTCCACGCACTGTCCTCTTGCTCCCTATCTCCATCTTGCTCAATATTGTTTCCTCTCTCGCTTCCCCTCTCTCCCTCTTAAATCTTTCATGCTCTCTCTCTCACTCTCTTCAATCTCTCTCTCCCTTTATCAACCCAGTTCTCCAACTCTCCCTAACACTTGCCCCTAACTCCCCCTTTCTCACTCTCTCCCTTATTCTTGCCCTTTCTTACTATGTCTCTTACTCTCTATTCTTTTTTTTGTCTCGCTTTCTTGTTATCTCTTGCTATCTTCTCACTTTATTTACTCTTTCCCTCTAGCTCTCACTTTCTCCCTCTCTTTCTTTCTCACTATGTCTCTCACTCTCCATCATGTTTCTCTCTCTCTTCCTCTCTTTTCTCTCTCTTCTTCTCCGAATATCCATCACTCAATCTCTCTCTACTGTCCTCCTTTCTCTATCTCTTTTCTTTCTCACCCACTCCTCTCTCTTATTGTTTATTACTTACCCTCCCTCCCTTATTTCGGTCTCTATTTCTCTCTCTTTCCCTCTCTTACCTCACTCTCTATTCCTTCTTTGTTACTTTCTCTTTTTGTCTCTCTCCTTTGGTGGTTCCCTCATTCTCTTTAATTTTATTCTCACTCTTACTCTCAATCTCTACTCTCTCTTTCTCTATTGCTCTCTCTCACCCTCTCTCTCTTGCTCCCTCACTGAGTCTCTCGCTCTCCCTCCCACTTTTACTCCCTTCATCCCTCTCTCTCTCCTGCTCTCCTTATCTCCCTCTCTCTTACTCCCTATGTCACTCGCTCGCTCTTTCCCTCTCTCTCACTCACTCTTTCCTTACTCTCTTTTTTCTCTGATTCTCTCTCGCACTCTCTCCCTTTCTAGCTTCTCTTCCTCTCTCTTGGGTTTCACTCTCACTATTACTCCCTCATTTCTCTCTCTTTCTCACTCCATGTTCACTCTCTCTTACTCTCTCCTCGCTCTCCTCTCAATCTTTCCCTCACTCACTCCCAAACTTTCATGTTTCATTCCCTACCTCCCACTCTCTCCCTTCCTCGCTCTTATTTCTCTGTCTCACTCACTTTGCCCTTCTCTCCCTCTCACTCTCTTCTAGTTCACCCCCTTTCTCTCCCAGTAAGCCTCATTCTCTACCCATCTCTCCAACTTCTTACTCTATCTCTATTTCTTCCTTCACTCTCTCTTCCTCTCTCATTCCCACTCTCTTCCATTCCTCTGACTCCCTTCATCAACCTCTCTCATTCTCACTCTCGCCCTCTCCGCTCTTTTTCTCTGTTTATGCTTTATCACTATTTCTTTCTCTATTTCTCTCTCTCTTTCTCTCTCACACACACTCTCTATTGCTCTCTTTCATCACTCTCTTATCAGTTTACTCACTCTTTCTCACCAACCATCTATCGCTCTCTTCCTTCCTCCCACTCTCCCTCTTTCATTTATTCATTGTCGCTCTCTAGCCCTCATCTCTCCATATCTCACACTATGTCTCCCTCTTTGCCTTTCACTCACTATCATTTGCTCTATCTTCCCAGAATCTCTTTTCTCTCTTTATTTCTGCCTTACCCTCTCTCCCTCCTGCTCTCTCTTCAATCACTCCCTCCCAAACTCTCTCTCTCTCTCTCTCTCTCTCTCCCTGTATCACTCCCTCCCAATCTCTCTCTCTCTGTCTCACTCCCTCCTTCCCAAACCCTCTCTCTATTTCTATATCTATCGTTATATGTTGCCCCCTTTCTCTTACCCTCCCTCCCAAACCCTCTCTCTCACTCTCTTCCCCAACTTTCTTTCTTCAGCTTCACGTTCACTCTTACTCCCTCACTTTATCTCATTCACAATCTCTACTCTCTCTTCCTCTTTCTATTGTTATCTCACTCTCACTCTCTATTCTCTCTTACCTTCTCCTTACTCCTTTAATCTTTCTTTTCTCTGTATTTTTGTCTCTATTTCTTGGTCCCTTCTCCCTTTATTCAATTTGAATTTCACTCTTACTCCCTCTCTCCCTTTCTCACTCTCTATTCTCTCTCTGACTTCCTCTCTATCTTACTCTCTTATGTTATTCTATTCTCCTCTCCCCTTACTCTTTCTCTGTCTATCTCATGCTCTATCTCGCTCTCCCTTTTTCGCTCTCTCTCCCCCTGCCACTGTCTCTCACACTCTCTTCTCTCCCTCTGTCTATCATTCTCACACACAAGAACTCTCTCTTTCTCTCCCTTTTTCCCACCTCGCTCTCCCTCTCTCCATCTCCCCATCACTCCCCTCCTCTCTCTCTCACTCATTCGGTTCTTCGCCTTCCATCTTGCACACTTTTTTACACATTATTCTCTCACTCTTTCTTACTATATATTTTATTCCTCTCCCTTCTATGAATTTTTCTCCGCCTCTATCCTCCACTCCCTCTCTCATTCTCTCAATCTTTTTCTTGCTCTCCCGCTCTTTCATTCTCGCGCTCTCTCTATGTGTCTATTATGTCACTCTCTTCTCTCACTTTGTCATTCGCTCTTTCCCACTCCATCTCTCAATCCCTCTCTCACTCTATCTCTCTTTCCTCATGCCTCACTTTTTGCTCTCTATTTCTCACTCATTTTACTTACACTCTTTCCATTCTCTCTCTATCTATCTTTATCTCTATCTCTATATCTCTTGTCCCTCTCTTCTTTCTCCCTTTAACTTTCTCTCCCACTTTGCCTCTATCTCCCTCTATCTACCTCTCATTCCATCTCCCTCTCCCTCCGTCCCTCCACTCTTTTTCTCTCTCGCTCTCACCCTCTACCTTTAACCATCTCACTCTCCATCTCCTGTTCTCATACTTTCCCTCACTCTCTCTTCTTAACATGTTCTCACTTACACTACCTCGCTTCATCTCTCTTCCTTTATACATATCCTCTCACACTTTCTCTCCCTCTATCCACCACATCTCTCTACCCTCTCCCTTCTCTCTCTCCCATTCTCACTCTCTCCCTTACTCCCCCTCTCTCTCACTCTCTACTTCACCTTCACTATTGCATTGTTGCTCAATCCCTCCCTCCCTCTCTCTCTTATGTCGCTCTTTCTTTTCTGTCATTGCTCAACTCTTTTTCTTCTTCTACCTCTCTCTCTCTCCCTCCCTGCCTCCCACTCTCCCTCTTTTTCAATCCTTCCTCTTCTCACTCTTTTCTCCTAATCTCTCTCAAATTATTTCTTAATTTTCTCTCCCTCACACCCTTCCTCTCTCTTCTCTCTCTCTTTATCTTCATATCTCTCACTCTCTATCTATTTCTCATTCTTCTGCTCCCTTTCTTGCTCTCTTGCTCTTTCTTCCTTCACTCTCTCTTCTATCTCTATTTCTCTCTCACTCTCTCTTCTCTCTCACTACCTCTCTTTAATTACACTCTCTCTTACTCACTCTCTGTTCTCTCTCTTTATCTTACTCTCTCTCCTCTCACTCTTTTACTCTCTATCCTACACACACACTCTCTCCTCTCTTACTTTCTTCCCCATCCCTCGCCCTACCTCCCCCTTCTCTCTCACTCACTCTATCTTCCACTCTTTCAAAACTCTCTCCCTCTACCTCCCACTCACCCTTTCCATCTCTCTCTAGCTCTCTATTTGCTCTCTTTTTCCTGCTCTCTCTTTAAACCCTTCATTACCTTCTTATTTCTCTCTTCCTCACTCACTTTCTCCCTCTCATTCTCTATTCCATCTCTTTTTATCTCTCTTGCTCTCTCTTTCTCACTCCCAAAATCTTACCCTTTTTAGATCTCCCTCATGTAGTGCACTCTTTTCTCTCCGTCTCACACACTCATACATGCTCTCACTCTCTCTCAATCTCTCTTCCTCTCACCCTCTTTAGCTTCGTTTCTTATCTATCTCTTTGTTTTCATTTTATTTTTTCTCTCTCACTCTTTTTATCCCTTCTCTATTATATTCTCCTACTCTATCACTTTCTATTCTCTTTTTATAACTTATACTCTCTTCTACACACTCCTTATATTGCTCTCTCTTATTTCATTTCTCTTACATTTTGTCACTCCATCCCCCACTTTCTCTCTCCTCTCTCTCTTGCTTCTATCCCTCCCTCTCTCATTTTATCTCTTCTCTTCCTCTCTCCCTATCCCTGCCATTATCCCTCTCCATCTCGTTCTCTCTCTCAACAATCACCTCTTCTCCCTCACCTTTTACTCCTCACTCACTTACACATACTTAATCTTCTCTCAGTCTGTCTTCTCAGTCACTGTCCCTTCCACTCTCTCTTCCTTTCTCTTTCCTGCTATCTCTTTAAACCCTCTTAATACCTCCTTCTATATCTCTTTCTTATTCAAACTCTCCTTTCTCTCTCACTCTCTGTTCCACCTCTTTTCATCTCTCTCGCCCTCTCTTCTGTCTCTCTTTTCACACTCAATTTAACCCTCGCCGCCACTCTTTCGCTCTGCCTCCCTCTTTCACTGCCTTCATCCCTCTCTTTCTCCAGCTCTCCTTATCTCCCTGACTCTTGCTCCCTCTCTCGCTCGCTCACCCTCTCCCACTCTCCTGCACTATCTTCCCTCACCCTCTCTTCTCTCCATTTCTCTCTCACACACTCCCTTTGTCATTCCCTCTTGCTTTCTCTTCAGTTTCACTCTCACACATACTCCTTCATTCCCTCTCTCATTCTCGCTCCATGTTCACTCTCTTCGCTTACTCTCTCTTCTATTGCGCTCTCTCCTCTCTCTCCTATCAATCTTTCTCTCGTACTCTCCCCCACTCCATTCATTCCTTCCCTCCCTCTCTCTCCCTCTCTTGCTCTCTCTTTCTCTCACACACACTCTCTCCCTCTCTCCCTCTCTTGCTCTCTCTTTCTCTCACACACAAAATCTCTCCCTCTCTCCCTCTCAATCTCTTCCAATTCAACCCCTCACTCTCCCATGAACTCTCATTTTGTACCCCCTCTCTCCATCTCTCTCACTCTCTCTCCATATCTTCCTTCACTCTCTCTTCCTCTCTCACTCCCACTCTCTTCCATCCCGCTCACTCCCTCTACCCATCTCTCTCTTCCTCACCCACACTTTTATCTATTAATACTTTATTACTTTTAATTTTCTATTGCTTTATTCTTGCTCTCTTTGACGCACTGTCTCTTGCTCTCTTTTATCACTCTATTATCACATTACTCATTCTTTCTCTCTAACCATCTCTCACCCTCTTCCTCCCACCCTCCCACGCTCTTTCATTAATTCAATCTTTTGCTCTGTCTTTTCTCCCTCCCTCTTTCTCCATATTTCCCTAAATATCTTCCTCTATTTACCTCACTCACTATCTTTTGCTCTATCTTCCCTGAGTCTCTCTTCTCTCTCGATTTCGGGCTTACATCTCTCCCTGTCTCCCGTCGCTCACTCATCAATCACTATCTTAACTCCCTCTCTTGCTCTCTCTCTCACTGTCTATTTCATCACACTGCATGCTCACTTTTTCTCCCCTCACTGTCTCTCTCCTTTGCACTTTCTTCTATCACTTCCCTCTCTTTACTCACTCTTTCTCTCCCTCTATCTATCACACTCTCTTTCACACTCCCTTCCTCACACACTATCTCTCAATTGCTCTCACATCTTGCTCTCTCTCCTCATATCCATCTCATTATTTATTATTTTTCTCATATATCGCTCATTCCTCCTCGATACCTCCCTCTTTCAATCCATCCCTCCCTATCTTTCTATCTCTCTCTCCTCTTGCACTCACTTGTTCACTCCCTCTTTCTCCCTCTCTTTTTCTCTATCTCTCTCTCTCATTCCCTCTCTTGCTCTCTTTTCTCTAAATTTCACTTTTCTCTATTTCTCTCTTTTCTCTCCCTTTCTCTCACCCTCTCTCTCATCCTTTCACTCATTCTCTCCCTCCGCTACCCTCTCTCCCACGCTCTCTATCTCAATCTATCTCCCTCTCTCCCTCACTATCTCTCCATCTCCCTCTCTCCTTCTCTCCTTTTAACTCATTCTCTTTCTCTCCCTCCCTATCTCAATCCCTCCCTCCTTTCCGCTCTTTCTCCCTTTCCCCCATCTCTCCTCTCTCTCTCTCCTCTTGCACTTAATCAATCTCCCTCCTTCCCTCTCATTCTCCCCATTGCTCTCTCCCATTTCTCTCTCTTGCTCTCTTCTCTCACTTTCTTTTCACTCTTTTTCTCTATCACAGCCTCCCTCTATCTCTCTATCTCTTTCTTTTTACCACTCATGCTCTCCCTCTCTTCTCTCTATATCTCTCTTAATCTCCCTCATCTCCTCTTGCACTCACTTGGTCACTCCCTCTTCTCCCTCTCTTTTTCTCTATCTCTCTCTCTCATTCCCTCTCTTGCTCTCTTTTCTCTAAATTTCACTTTTCTCTATTTCTCTCTCTTTTCTCTCCCTTTCTCTCACCCTCTCTCTCATCCTTTCACTCATTCTCTCCCTCCGCTACCCTCTCTTCCACACTCTCTATCTCAATCTCTCTCCCTCTCTCCCTCACTCTCTCTCCATCTCCCTTTCTCCTTCTCTCCTTTTAAGTCGTTCTCTTACTCTCCCTCCCTATCTCAATCCCTCCCTCATTTCCACTCTTTCTCCCTTTCCCCCCATCTCTCTTCTCTCTCTCTCCTCTTGCACTTAATCAATCTCCCTCCTTCCCTCTCATTCTCCCCATTGCTATCTCCCATTTCTCTCTCTTGCTCTCTTCTCTCACTTTCTTTTCTCTCTTTTTCTCTCTCACAGCCTCCCTCTATCTCTCTATCTCTTTCTTTTTACCACTCATGCTCTCCCTCTCTCTCTCTATTTCTTTCTTTTTACCCCTCTCTTCTCTGTATATCTCTCTCAGTCTCCCTCATCCTTTCTCTCCCCTCTCTCCATCCCACTTCTCATTGTTCCACTCTCTCTATCTCAATCTGTCTCCCTCTCTCCATCCCACTTCTCACCCTCCTACACTCTCTTTCTCAATCTCTCTCCCTCTCTCTCCCCCTCTCCACGCACTGAACTTTTGCTCCCTACCTCCATTTTGCTTAATATTCTTTCCTCTCTTGCTTCTCCTCTGTCCCTCTTAAATTTTTCATGCCCTCTCTCTCTCTAACTCTCTTCAATCACTCACTCTCTCCATTTTTTACTGTCTCTCACTCTCTATTCTTTTTCTCTTTCTCTCTCTCTCTTTTTGGCTATCACTTGTTATCTTCTCACTCTCTTTACTTTTTCCTCTATCTCTCTTTTTCTCCCTCTATTCCTTTCTCACTATGTCTCTCACTCTCATCATGTTTCTCTCTCTTGCTCATTGCTCACTCTTCCTCTCTTTTCTCTCTCTTTGTCTCCCTATATCCATCACTCAATCTCTCTCTACTTCCTCTCCCTCCCTTATTTTGCTCTCTATTTCGGTGTCTTTCCCTCTCTCACCTCACCTCTATTCTTCCTCTATTTCTTTCTCTTTTTGTCTCTCTCCCTTCTTAGCTCCGTCACTCTCTTTAATTTCACTCTCAGCTTACTTTAAATCTTCTCTCTCTTTCTCTATGCTCTCTCTCACCCTTTTCTCTCCTTCTCTCTCTCTTGCTCCATATATCATTCTCTTTTGCTCCCTTTCCCTGACTCTCTTGGCCCCCATTCTCTTTCTTCTGTTTGACTCTCACTCTTACTCCATCTCCTTATTTTTTTCACAATCTCTATTCTCTCTTCATATTTCTATCATCATTTTGCTCTCACTCTCTATTCTCTCTCACCTTCTCTCTTATTCTTCTCCCTCTTTCTCTTCTTTCTACCCGCACTCTCTCTTTCCAAATTTATCTCACTGCCCTCCCTGTTCTCCCTCTTTCTTTTCTCACTCTTCATCACTCTCTCTAATTCTCTCTTATTCTCTTATTCTCCCTCTTGCTCACTCTCTTTCTATATCTTCCCTCACTCTCTTTTCCTCCTTTACTCCCTTCCTCTCTCTCACTCTATTTTCCTCCTTTGCTCCCTTCCTCTCTCTTTTTCACTATTTATTTGCTTTCTCTTTCTCTATTATTGCTCACTATTCTAAAAATCTGTCTTTTCTATTTCTATATCTCCTCTCTATTTGTCCCTTTCTCTTGTCTTCCCACTTTCTTACACACAATCTCTCCCTTTCTCTCTCAATTTAGACATTGAAAGGAATGGAAGCAACAGAAAGGAAGTGGGGGATGGAGGGAGAGAAAGAGTTAGGTAGAGAATGGGATATAGGGAGAGCTAGAGAGAGCGAGGGATAGAGTGAGAGAAAGAGAGAGAATAAAGGGCAACGTAAAAGACCAAAAAACTGAGAAAGAGAGATTTAATAGAGTGTAAGAGAGCACATGAGTAGTAAAGAGAAAGAAATAGAGAGATAAAGGGAGGTTGTGAGAAAGATTGAAGAGGGAGACATGGCAAGAATGGGAGAGATAGTGTGAGAGGTAAATAAAGAGTGATGGAAGCTAGAGCAAGAGGAGTGAGTGAGAATGGGAGAGAGAGGGAGAGCAAAAGAATGGATGATAAAGAGTGAAAGAGAGGTGTTATAAATGGAGAGAACGAGAAGAAAGGGGGAGAGAGGGAGAGAAGTGTGTGAGAGCGAGATAGAGGAAAGCGTAAGTGAGAGTGGGAGGGAGGGAGGGGAGAGATAGGAGAGAGAGTGAGAGGATGGACGAAGAGAAATAGTTAGAGAACATGGAGCAACAGTACAAGGTGTAAATGAGAGAGATAACAAAGAGTGAGAAAGTGAGAAGAAGGGAGTGAGCTAAGTTGAAATGAGGGAAGGAGTGATAGACGGAGAGAGTGGGGAGAGAGAAATTGGGAGAGAAGAGAGTGATAGAAAGAGGGAGACAGTGATAGAAAGGTAGAGTGAGGGGAGAGATTGAGAGAGAGACAGACAAAAGAGGGTGCGAAAGAGAGCAAGTAAGAGTGAGAGTGAAATTTAATAGAGAGAGGAGAGAGAAAGGAAGAGGGAAGAAATATTGAGAGAAGAGCGATAAAGTGAGAGGGAGTTGAAGAAAGCAAGAGATGGAGCAAAAGAGAGTGTTTGTGGGTGATAGTGAGTAAAAAAATCAGAGACAAGAGACCATCATAACAAAAGTAATAGATGAGACAACAAATAGGAGAGGAATATAACAAGTGAGAGAGTGGGTGAAAAATAAATAGCGTGACAGAGATATTTTGAGAGAGAGAGAGAATATATACATATAGATTATGAGAAAGGTCTAGAGAGGAAGAGCGAGAGGGAGGGAGTGAGAAGGAGATAGTGTGGGAGAGGGAGTGAGAGAGAGAAAGGAGAAAGAGAAAGAGGAGAGAGGGACGAAGAAAAGCAAGAAAAAAATGTAGAGCAAGAAAAGAGACAAAAATAGAGCAAAGAAGAGAACTAAAGAGATTGATAGAGAGAGAGGTGAGAGAAGGTATGAGGTTGAAAGAACAGTTGGGAGGATGCCATGGAGAGCAAGGGAATAGAGAGAAAGATAGAGAGTGAGAGAGAGGGGGGAGAAAGCATGGCAAAGAGAGAGAGGAAGGGAGAGAGAGGGGGTTGGGTAAAAGTGGGAGAGGTGTGGGAGAGGGAGAAAGAAAGAGGGGGGAGTTAGAATGTGTTCATGAGAGAGAGAGAGATAGTAGCAAGGGAAAAAGGTACGTGGGGAAGCAAGAGAGAGAAAGTGAGTTAGTGGAAGTTAGGGGGAGTGAGGGAGAGAGAGTGACGAACAGAAAGAGAGAATTAAAGAGAGAAGGTTGTGGGGAAGAGAAAACGGAAGACAAAATCGAGAGTGTGAAAGAGATAAAGAGAGAGATTAGGTCCCTCTATATCTCTATTGCTTTCTCTTTACAACCCATGCTCTCTCTCACACTCTCTATTGTATCTCTCTCTCATGCTAACTTCTTTCTCTCTCTTTCTTTCACTCTATCCCTCACACACTCTCTCTTCCTCTCTCCCTACTTCTCTCTCTCTTTCACTCCCACTCTTAGCTCTCTCTATCTTTCTCTCTCTCTACTCTTCGCTTTCATTATTTCTCACCTTCTCTCAAACTATCTTCCTTTCTCCTCCCTCTCTTTCACTACCTCCCTCGCACTCTCCATGTCTCCATATATTTCACCCTCTTTACCTTATTCTCACTCTCTCCCTCTGTGTTTATACATCTTTCTTTAACACTCCCTCATTCACTCTCTTACTCTTTATTCTCTAAGTCCCTCTCTCCCTCCATCTCCCTCCATATCACCCTCTATATCTCCCACTCTCTACTTCTCACTCATTATATTTTGATCTGTCTTCCACGAGTCTCTCTTTTCTCTCTATTTCTTGCTTTCCCTCTCTCCATCTCTCCCTCCCACTACATCTTCAGTCCCTTTCTTCACTCCCTCTCTTGCTCTCTCTTCCAATCTCTATGTCATCTCTTTTTTTGTTTCTTTGCTCTCATTTGCCCCATCTCTATCCCTCTCTTGCTCATAATTCTATCTCCCTCTCTTCTCTCTCTTAAATCACTTTTTCTCTTCCTTAATCTCTCACTCCCCCTCCATTACACACTCTCTTTTAATTGCTCTCACATCATGCTCTCTCCACTTATATCCATCTCATTATTTATTATTTTTGCTCATAAATCTCTCTTACCTCCTCGATTCCTCCCTTTTTCAATCTCTACTTCCCCCTCTTTATGCCTCCCTCCCTATCTAACTCATCTCTCCCTCTCCCCCTCGTTTTCTCTATCTCTCTCTTCTCTCACACTTTTCTCTACTCACTCATTCTCTCCCTCTCTCATGTTATCTCTTCCCTCACCCTCTCACACTCTCTAGTCTCTCACACTTTCTTCTCTCTATTAACTCTCACACTCTTTGCATTTTTCCCTCCCTCATTCTCTCTCTTCAGTTTCATTCACTCTTACTCCCTCTCTCCCTCACTCTTTCTAGCTCTATGTTTGCACTCTCTCACTCACTCTGACATATATTGCTCTCTCTTCTCTCTCTTCAATCTTTCTCTTCCTCTCTCCTCTGTCACTTGCTTCTTTCCCCCATCCCTCTCTCACCCTCTCTCTGTCTCTCCTTATCTCTCTCAGATACACTATAACTCTCCCCCTCTCACATTCATTTTTGCTCTCCCTCTAGACAATCTCATTCTCTACACCTCCTTCCCTTTCGCTCACTCTCTCAATATCTTCCCTCATTCTATCTCCTCTCTCTCTCATACACTCTCTATTCCCACACACTCACTTCTCTCTATTTGTCGCTCACACTCTCTCCCTTTCTCACTCCCATTTTTCTCTCTTCAATTTCACTCTCACTCTTGCTCCCTCCATCATTATTCTGACTCTATTTTCTCCTTACTCTCTCTCCATCTCTCCCTCCCGCTCTCTCTTCAATCCCTTTCACTCTTTAATTCATCTCTCTTTGTTGTTGCTTTGCTCTCAATTACCCCCTCTCTATCTCTCTCTTGCTCATAATTCTATTTCCCTCTCTTCTGTCTCTTTACTCAGTCTTTCTCTTCCTCTGTGTCTCGCTCCCCCTCCCTCACACACACTCTCTCAAATTCTCTCACATCTTGCTCTCTCCCCTTATATCCATTTCATTATTTATCATTTTGCTCATATATCTCTCTCACCTCCTTCAATCCCTCCTTCCCTCTATTTATGCCTCCCTCTTTATCTAACTCTTTTCTCCCTCTCCTCTTGCACTCACTCATTCAGTCCTTCTCCCCCCTCATTTTCTCTCTCATTCCCTCTATTTTGCTTTCTCTTCTCTCACTTAGACTTTTCTCTACTCGCTCGCTCTCTCCCTCTCACACGTTACCTCTCCCGTCACTCTCTCTTCACTCTATTTCTCTTTCACACTCTCTCCTTTTTCACTCCCTCTTCCTCTCTCTTCAGTTTCACTCTCACTCTTACTCTCTCACTTTCTCTCTCTTTCTCAATCCATTTGCACTCATCACTTTCTCTTCGATTGCTCGCTCTACACTCTCCCTCCCTCATACCCTCACACTTAGTTTCTCTCACATATTGCTCTTTCCCAACAAATCCATCTCATTGTTTCTTATTTTATCTCATGGATCTCTCTTTCCTCCTCAATCCCACCCTTTTTCAATCCCCACATCCCTCTCTTTCTCGCTCTCTCCATATTTCACTCTTCTCTCTCGCTCTTATTGAACTCACTCTTTGAATCCCTCTCCCCCTCTCATTTTCTCTATTGCTCTCTCTCACTCCCTCTCTTTTGCTCTCTCCTCTCACTTTTTCTTTTCTTTACTTCACTCTAACCTTCTTCTCCCATTCTCTCACTCTCTCTCATCTTTTCTCCCTTATTCTCCCGCTGCCGCATCCCTCCCTCCCACTCTCTATGTCAATCTCTCTCCCTCTCCATCTCCTCTCTCATTTCCTTCTCACTCGTTCTCTTAATCTCCCTCCCTATCTATCTTTTGCTTTCCCTTCCTCTCTGGCCTCCTATTTCTCTCTTAAATCTTTCTTTCTCTCACCTCTCTCACTCCCTATCTCGATTCAGTCTCTCTAACTCTCTCCATTTATCTCCCCAGTTCTCTTTCTTGCTCGCTATCTCTCTCTTTCTCTTTCTTTCTTACTCACTCTTTATCTTCTATATCCTTCACTCTCTCTCCCTTCCTCTCATTCTCTCTCTTCTCTCTTTTCTTTCTCCATCCCACTCTTTTCTTTGATTGCTTAATACTTTATCTCCTTCCCTCCCACCCTTCCTCCTTTTTTGCTCTTTTTGCCTCTTTGGCTCCTTTTCTCTTGTCATCTCTTGCCTCACTCTATATTCTTTCTCTATTTCTCTCTTGCTTTATCACTCTCTCCCCTCCTCACCCCATCACCCTCTTTAATTTCACTCTCACTCTTTCTCATCGCTCGCTTCATCTCTCTTTCTCACGCTCTCTCCCACATTCCCTTTTTGGCTGTCCCTCACTCTCTCTCTCCCATTTTCTTATTCTCCACCTCACTTTCTCTTGCTCACTCTCTTTCTCTCTCATATTCCCTTCCTCCTTCGCTCCCTTCCTCTCTCATTCTCACTATTTATTCTCTCCCTTTCTCTTTTTTTGCTTACACTTCTCTAACTCTTTCTCTAATGTTTCTCTCTCTCTCTCTCTCTCTCTCACTCACACAATCTCTTTCTTTGCTTAATCTCTCTCCCACTATCCCTCACATGTATTGTCTCTCTTGTTCCAACTATTATCCTTCTCATATCCTCTGTCTTCTATCTCATTAATTCTCACACTTCTCTCTCTCTCTCTCACCCTCTCTCCTTCGCTTTCTCTGCCTCCTATATCTCTCACTCTCTTTTCATGACTCTTGTTCCCACTCTTTTCTCTCTATCTATATGTCTCTCTTGCTCCTTTCCTAACTTTCTCCTTCATTCTCATGCTCTTTATCTCTCTCTTCACTTCCTCCCTTCCTAACTCACACTTTTTCTCCATTTTCACCCTCCTAATATATTTTCTTCTCTTTTGTCCCTCTCTCTCATTGCCTTTCTTATATCCTCTTCTTTCCCTCACTCTCTTTTCCTCTATTTCTCTAGATCTCATTCACTCTCTCCCACTCTTGTTCTTTTTTCGCTCTCACCCTCTTCCTCTATCATTCTCACTTCCTAATTATTACCCTCTCTAGGTCTTTGTATGTTGCTCGCTTTTCTCTCCATCTCATACACTCATACGCTCTCTCACTTTCTCAATCTCTTTCACTCACCCTCTTTAGCACCATTTCTTGCTCTCTATCTCACTCTCTCTTACTATCTTGTTCTTTCTCGCTCAATATCTCCTCTCTTTCCCTCGCTTTATCTTTCTCCCTTCACTCTCTATCCTCTTCTCTATTATTCTCTCTCACTCTCTTTCTATTTCTCATTATCATTTCTCCTTTTCTATCTTATACTCTCTTTTACACTCTCCTTTGTTGCTCCATTTCTTCTCTTTGCACTTCCACTTTCTCTCATTCTACCTCCACTCCCTCTCTCCTTTCCTTGCTTTCAACCCTACCACTCACTTTCATTTAATAGAAGTAAGAGAAAGGAAGATTGAAAAATAGATAGGGATGGAGTGAGAGAGATTAAAGAGAAGAGCGACTGAGGTAGAGAGATTGAGGAAAGTAGAGTGAGAAAAAAAGTGAAGGAAGATAGAGCAAGAGATAGTGAGCTAAAAGACTAGAGGGAGGGAGAATAAAGGAATGAGTGAGAGAGAAAGAGAGAGTGAGCGCAAGGAAGGGAGGGAGGGAGGGAGTGATTGAGAGGGAAGGAGGTAGAAATGAGAGAGAGAGAGAGAGGCAGTGGAGGATGGGGGAGCAGAAAGAGCGAGAGGAGAGAGAAGAGAGATTAATATAACAGATAGTAAGAGCAATCACGAGATAGAGAATAGAGTGTTAGAATGAGAAGGAGAGGGAGGGAAGGAGTAGTAAACGATAATAGAGAAGAGGGGGGAGATAGAAAAGAGAGAATGGGAGGAAGGGAGAGAGTTAGAGTGATGGATAAAAGAAGATAAAGAGTGAGTAAATAGAGATAAAAGAGAGTGAGAAAGAGAAATATAATAGAAAGTGAGAGACAGTGAGAAAGGGAGAGAGTGAGAAAGAGAGAGACAGAGGGCAAGAATAAGGAAGAGAGTGAGAAAGGGGGAGATAGACCAAGAGAAGGTGAGAGATTGAAGAGAGAGGGAGTGAGGAAGGGAGATAGAGCAATAAAGATTTAATAGATAGAGAGATAGAGAGAAAGGAAGCCAGAGAGGAAAGGAGCAATACATAATGTGAGCATGTTTGAGATAGAGAGGTATAGTAAAAATGAGTGAGAAGGAAAGAAGAAGAGGGGGATGAAGAGGGAAAGAGGGGGGGAGAAGGAGAGAGATTGAGATAGAGAGGGTGGGAGGGAGGGTAGCAAGGTAAAGAATGAGAGAGAAAAGATGTGAGAGAAAGAACGAGTGAAAGGGAGAGAGTGAAATAACAAAAAATGAAAGTGAAAGTAGACACAACAAGAGAGAGGGTATAAAAGAGAGTGAAAGAAAAAACAAGAGGGAGGGAATGTGAGTGAATGAGTGAGTGCAAGAGGAGAGAGAGAGAGAGGAGTGAGATAGGGAGAGAGGGAGACAGAGAGGGAAGTAAGGATTGAGGAGGAAAGAGAGATCTATGAGAGAAAATAATAAATAATGAGATGTATATGAGGGGAGAGAGAGCAAGATATGAGAGAAATCGAGAGAGAGCGTGTGAGGGAGGGAGAGTAAGAGAGAGTGATAGATAGAGGGAGAGAAAGAGTGAGTAAAGCGAGAAAAGAGATGGAGATTGAAGAAAGTACAAGAGAGAGACATACAGGGGTAAATGAGAGCAAATAAACAACAAATAGAGATGAAATATAAATTGAGATTTAGGGATTGAAGAGTGAGCGGGAGGAAGAGAGGGAGAGAGGGTAAGGCAGTAATAGAAAGAGAAGAGAAAATAAGGGGAATATAGAGCAAAGAGAATAAGTGAGAGGTAGAGAGAAGATATAGATGGAGATATGGAGAGAGAGGGAGAGAGAGGGAGATAGAACAGTGAGCTACATAAAAGAGACCTGGAGAGGGCACGGATGAGTGATGTTCCCTCTCTCTCCCCATTCTCCAGTTCTTGCCCACTCTTTACCCCTCACTTACTCTTCCTCTCCCATATATTCTTTTCTTATACTCTCCCCCATTCACTCTCCCTCACTTTCTCTTTCTTACTCCCTCTTTAGACCTCTCACTTCATCCTATCTTTCTTTTTCCCTAACTATCTCCATCTCTCTCTATTCCACCTCACTTTTTCTCTCTCCATCTTATCTCACACACTCTCTCGCAATTGTTCTCACATCTTACTCTCTCCTCTTATATCCATCTCATTATTTATTATTTTCTCTGATACAACTCTCTTTTCACCTCATCTCTCCCTCTTTCTATCCCTCTTCCCTCTCTTTCTCCCTCTCTACCTCACTCCTCTCTCTCCTCATTCACTTCCACTCCTTTCCTATCATTTTCTCTATCTCTCTCTCTCTCATTCCCTCTCTCTCTTACTTTCTCTTCTCTCACTTTCACTTTTCTCTATTTCCCTGTCTGCCTTAATCTCGCTTTCTCTCTTACCTTTCCCTCTCATTCCCTCCATCTGCTACCCTCCCTCCCACTCTCAATATCTTAATCTCTCTCCCTATCTCCCATTTCACCCCTATCTCCTTCTCACCTTCCCACTCATTCTTACTCTACCTTCCTATCTCAAACTTCCACGCATTATTTTGCATTCTTTTCCTCTCTCGCTTCCTATCTCTCTATCACTTAAATCTTTTTGCTCTCTCTCACTCCCTCTATCTCTTCAATCTCTCTCCTTCACTCTCTATAACTCCCCATTTCTCACTCTCTCCCTTACGCATGCCCTCTATCTCTCTCATTTTCACTCTCTTTCTTTCTCATTATGTCTGTAACTTTTGATTATGTTTCTCTCTCTCGCTCTCTTTTATCTCTCTTTACTCACTCTTTATCTTCTTATATCCATCACTCTAAACTCTCTCCCTTTCTCTCTTTCTGTCACTTCTCCCTCTCCCCCTCTATTCAACCTTGATTATGTGTCTCTCTCTCTGGGCTCTCTCGCTTTCCGTCCCCCTTTTCGCTCCCTTAATCAATCAATCTCTCACACACTCCTTATCTCTCACTTTCTTGCTCCCTCTCTCCCTCGCTCGTACTCCCTCTCTTCCTCTCTCTTTCTCGGTCTTTGTTCACTCTTTGTAACTAACTCTCACTTATGTTCCTCTCTCCTCTCTCTCTCTCTCCCAATATTTCTCTCCCTCTATCCCTTGTCTCTTGCTTCCTTCCCTCCCTCCCTCTCTCTCTCACTCTCTCTTTCCTCACGCAGACACACTATCTCTCTCCCTCTCGTACTCTTTCGATTCATTCCCCATTCTCACTCCAACAAAATCTAATTCTCTCCTCCCCCCCACTTTCCCTCTCACACACTATCTGTAGATCTTCCCTCACTCTCTCTTCTCTTCCATTCTGTCTTCCTCTCTTATGCCCATGCATCAATCTCTCTCACTCTCTCTCTTTCTCTCTCTTTTTCACCCTCTCTCTCTCTCATCTATGCCTTATCACATTTTTTTTCTTTCGCTCTCTCCCTCCCTCTTTCTCTCACACACACTCTGTCTTACTCTCTTTTATCACTACTATTATTTTCTTTCTCTCCAACTATCATTCAATCTCTTCCTCCCTCTTTCTATCTCTCTCACCCTCTATCTTTCTCTATATCTCCCTCAGTCTCCACCTCTCACTCCCTATCTTTTTCTTAATTTTCCCTTACTCTCTTTCCTCTTTGTTTTTGTCTTACTCTCACACCCTTTCTCCCTCCCGCTCACTCCTCAATCCTTATCAGTCCCTCACTCTATCTCTCTGTTTCTAGTTCACTCCCTCTCTTGCTATATCTCTCACTCTATATTTCTTCTAACTTTATCTTTTGCTTACTCTCTCTTTCCCTCTCTCTGTCCTCTCTCTTACTCTTTCTTCTATCACAGTCTCTTCTCTATATTAACTCACTATTTCTCTCCCTCTATAACTCACTCTCTCCCTTAGTCTCTCTCCATCCCTCCCTCTCTCAATTTCTCTCACATCTCACTCTCGCCCCTCATCCCAATGTCATTATTTCTTAGGTTCTCTCTCTTCTCCTCTGTCCCTCCCACTTTCATTCCATCCTTCCCTCTCTTTCCCCTTTCACCCTATCTCACTCTTTTCTCTCTCCTCTTGCACTCACTCACTCAATTTGCCTACCTCCATTTCATTTTCTCTCCGCACTCTCCCATTTCCTCTCTTGATCTCACTTCTCTCACTTTCTCTTTTATCTAATACTCTCTCATTCTCCCTTAACCTTTCTCTCTCCCTCTATCATCCTTTCTGACTCCCACTCTCCTTCCCACTTCTCATCCTGCCACTCTCTATATCTCAATATATCCCTCTCTCTCCATCTGTCTTTCTCATTCATTCTCTTAATCTTGCCTCTATCACCATCTTACTCCCTATCTTTTCCTCTCTTGCTTCCTCTCTCTCCCTCTTAAATCTTTCATGCTCTCTCTCCCTCTCTCACTCCCTCTCTCCCTTTAATATCTCCCTCTCTCCCTCTATCTCCCCCGTTCTCACTCTCTCCCTTACTCTTGCCCTCCATCCCTTTATTTCTCACTCTCTCACTTTCTTACTATGTCTCTTACTCTCTCTTTTGTTTCTCTTTTACTCTCTTGCACTCTCTTGCTACCTTTTCTCTCTTTTCACTCTTTCCCTCTATCTCTCTCTTTCTACCTCTCTTCTTTCTTACTGTCTTTTCACTCTCAATTAAGTTTCTCACTTATTCTCTTGCTCCCTCTTCCTCTCTTTTCTCACTCATTATCTCCTTATATTTATCACCCCATCTCTTTCTACCTTCCTCTCATTCTCTATCTCTTTTCTTTCTCACTCCTTCTCTTATTTTTTACTACTTCCCTCCCTCATTATTTCATTTTCTATTTATCTCTCTAGTCCCCTCTGTCTTACTGTCTCTTACCTCATTCTCTATTCTTTCTCTATTTCTATCTCCTTTTGACTCTCCTTCCTTTCTTGGCTCCCTCACTTTCTTCACTTTCACTCTCACTCCTACTTCCTCACTCTCTTCTCTCTCTTTCTCTCGTGCTCTCTCAACCATTTTTCTCTCCCTTTCTCTCTCACACCATCCCTCGCTAACTTTCTCTCTTACTCCATCCATCATTCTCTCTGGCTCCCTTTCCCTTACTCTCTTCCCCACTCTCTTTCTTCAGCTTCACTCTCACTCTTACTCCGTCTTTTTATCTCTTTGACAATTCTATTCTCTCTTCCTCTTTCTTTCGTTATCTCACTATCACTCTCTATTCTCTCTCACCTTCTCTCTTCTTCTCACTCTTTATCTTCCTCTACCCCCACTCTCTCTTTCTCTATTTCTCACACATACCTCTCTTCTTTTCTCTCTCTCTCTCGCACTCTCTCCACTTGCCCTCCCTGGCTCTCCTTCTCTCTCTAACTCTCTCATTATCTCTCTCTCATTATCTTTATTATTCTCTTATTCTCCCTCTCTCTCTCCCTCCTGCTCACTCTCTCTTTCTTAATCTTCCTCACTCTCCTTCTTTCTCGATATCTCTCTCATTCTCTCCTCTTCCTTTGCTCCCTTCCTCTCTCTTTCTCACTATTTATTTGCTTTCTCTTTCTCCATTATTGCTCACTCTTCTCTAGCACTTTCTCTTCTATGTCTCTCTCCCCTTTCTTTGTCCCTTTCTCTTTTCTTCCAACTTTCTCACACACAATCTCTTCATTTCTCTCTATCCATCTTTTCCTCTCTCTTTCCCTCTCCTTCTCTCTATTAAATTTCACTGTCTCTTACTCCCTCTCTTTCTCACCCTCTTTTCTTTCTCTCTCTCTCGCCCTCTCTTCCCCCTCAGTCTACCTCCAAATCTCTTTCTCCCTTTTTTATCAGTCTCTTCTCTCCCAATTTCTTTTCCACTCTCTCTCCTCTATCGCTCCCTCTCTCGTATCAACTTAACTCATTCCCTTCTTCTCCTTTTTTACACTTTGTTATCTCTTTCTCACCTACTCTCTGTACTGCTGCTCTCTCCACTCTCAGTATTTCTCTTTGTCCATCTTCCCAGTCTCTCTGCTTCTTCTACTCCGTAATGTCTCACTCATGCTTTCCTCCCTCTCCCTCTCACTGTCGTATTTTGTCTCCCTCTCTCCCTCCATCCCTTTCTAGCTCCTCTCTCTCACTCTTTATCATTCATACTTTTGCTCTCCCTCTCTCCCCTTCTCACTCACACTCTTTTGCCTCTATCATCCAACACATCATTTCTATCTAACACTCTCTTTTTTAATCTTTCTCACTCTCCTTCTTTCTCGATATCTCTCTCATTTTCTCTTCTTCCTTTGCTCCCTTCCTCTCTCTTTCTCACTATTAATTTGCTTTCTCTTTCTCCATTCTTGCTCACTCTTCTCTAGCACTTTCTCTTCTATGTCTCTCTCCCCTTTCTTTGTCCCTTTCTCTTTTCTTCCAACTTTCTCACACACAATCTCTTCATTTCTCTCTATCATCTTTACCTCTCCCTTTCTCTCTCCTTCTCTCTATTAAATTTCACTCTCACTCTTACTCCCTCTCTTTCTCACCCTCTTTTCTGTCTCTCTCTCTCTCGCCCTCTCTTCCCCCTCATCTACCTCCAAATCTCCTCCTTTTTTTATCAGTCTCTTCTCTCCCAATTTCTTTTCCACTCTCTCTCCTCTGTCGCTCCCTCTCTCGTATCAACTTATCTCATTCCCTTCTTCTCTTTTTTTACACTTTGTTATCTCTTTCTCACCTACTCTCTGTACTGCTGCTCTCTCCTCTCTCACTATTTCTCTTCGTCCATGTTTCCAGTCTCTCTGCTCCTTCTCTTCTGTAATCTCACTCATGCTTTCCTCCCTCTCCATCTCACTGTCATATTTTCTCTCCCTCTCTCCCTCTATCCCTTTCCAACTCCTCTCTCTCACACATCATCACTCATACTTTTGCTCTCCCTCTCTCCCCTTCTCACTCACACTCTTTTCATCTATCATCCAACACTCTATTTCTATCTAACACTCTCTCTCCCGCTCTTGCTCCCCCTCTCTCCTCAATCATTCTCATGACCTCCCTCTATCTCTCTATTCTTACTCTTTACCACTCATGCTTTCACTCATGCTCTCTAATTTCTCTCTTTCTCAGTCTTTTGATTTCTCTTTTATTACTCTTTATTCTTGTTCTTTCTCTCACTTTGCATTCTCTCTATCCATACTCTCACTTTTAATCCCACTCTCAGCTCTGCCTCTCCCTTTCTCCTTCTTTCTGTCTACCTCTTCTCGCTCTTTCTCGTTATTTCTCACCTTCACTAACACATCTCTTCCTCTCCCTCCTCCTTTCACTCCCTCCCTCCCTCTCTCGTTATCTCTTCAGATATCTCACTCTATTTTTTTCTTCTTCTCAGTCTCTGCCACTTTCTTTATATAGCTTTCTCTCTCACTCCCTCAATCACTCTTGCTCTTTATCTGTCACTTCTCTCTCTTATCCCATTCAACACTTCCCCTATTACCCACTAATTCTCATTGTTCTCACTTTTTCCTACACTTCTCTCCCAATCTTCCTCCCTTCCTTTCTCCTTTTTTCACTTCCTCTCTGCTATCCTATCGTTTTGTCTAGTCTATCTCTCCCACACACACTCTATATCTCTCTCTCTCAGTATCGCTCTCTCACTCTCACTTGCACTCTATTTCCTCACTCTCTCTTCTCTCTATTTATCTCTTGACTCTCTCCCTTTCTTCGTCTTCTCTTTCTCCTCGATTTCACTCTTACTCTTACATGATTCCTCTCCCTCATTCCTCTTGATTACTGTCACCCTCTCTTTCCTTTTCTCTGGTGCTTTCTCTCTTTCTCTTTCCCTTTCTCCCTACCTCTCTCTCTTCAATTTCACTGTAACTCTTCCTCCCCCCGTTGTCCTTTCTCTCAAACCAATATATTCTCATACTTTCTCAATCTCAATCTCCTAAGCTCTCTTTCTTAATTTCTCTCGCTCTCTTTTCCTCACTCTCCATTTCTTTCTTACTATTTTAATCTCTCTCCCACCTCATATCACTCTCTATCTTTATCTCTCTATCTACCAATTTATCTATCTGTTATCTTGCTCTCTCTCAATATAACCGTTCATTACTTCAATTTCTCGCTCAATCTCTCTCCCACTCCTCTTTCGCTCTTGTTCTTCCTTCCTCTCTTCTTCTCTCTATCACTCTCTCTCATTCTCTCAATCTCCCTCCCTCTCTCTTGCTCTTTATTCCCTTACTCTCTCTTTTATCCCTATTTTTGTCTCTATTTCTTGGTCCCTCTCTCCCTTTATCCAATTTAAATCTCACTCTTACTCCCACCCTCTCCCTTTCTGTCTCTATATTCTTTCTCTCTTTGCCTCCCTCTTACTCTCATGTTACTCTATTCTCCTCTCCTCTTACTCTTTCTCTCTGTCTTTCCCCCACTCTATCACACTTTCCATCTCTAGCTCTCTCTCTTCCCCTTCCATTATCTCTCACACACTCTTCTCTCCCTCTCTCTCTCATGCACTCTCTTTTTCTCTCCCTCTTTTCCTCTCTCACTCCCCCTCTCACCATCTCCCCATGCCTCCCTTCCCCCTCTCTCTCTCACTCATTCCCTTATTCATCTTCCATCTCACTCACTCCAATCCCTTTCTTGCTCTCTATCGCACTCTCTCTAGCACACTCTCTTCCACTCTTCTTTCTCTTTCACACACTCTCCCCTTCTCTCCATCTCTCTCTTCCAATTCATTCCCTCACTCTCTCCCATTAGGTATCATTCTCAACCCCCTCTCTCCCTCCCTCTCACTCTCTTTATATCTTCCTCCACTCTCTCTTCTGCCTCATTCCCACTCTCTTCCATCCCTCTGATCCCTCTATCTCTCTCTTTCTCACTATCTCCCTCTCTTGCTCTTTTCTCTATTTATGTTTTATCACTTATTCTTTCTCTATTGCCCTCTCTTTCTCTCTCACACTCTATTGCTCTCTTTCATCACTCTCTTATCACTTTAATCACTCTTTCTCTCCAACTATCTCTCACTCTCTTCCTCCCTCCCTCTTTTCCTCTTTCATTAATTTAATCTCTCTATAAATCATTCTCTACCTCTCACTCACTATATTTTGCTCTATCTTCTCTGAGTCTCCCTTCTCTCTCTATTTTTGCCTTACTCTCTCTCCCTCTAGCTCACTCTTTAATCCCTAGCTTCACTCCCTCTCTTGCTATCTCTCACCCATTATTCATATCTCTTTATTGCTTGTTTGCTCTCTTTTGCCCTCTTTTTGTCTCCTTCTGCTCCTTCTATCTTCCTATCATATCTCTCTTTACTCACTCTTTATCTTCCTCTATCTCTCACTCTCTTTCTCACTTTCCCTCCCTCACATACTCTCTCTCAATTGCTTGCATATCTTGCTCTCTCCCAAAAAAACCATCCCATTATTTCTTATTTTCTCTCATACATCTCTCTTCCCTACCTTTCCATCCCTTTCTCAATTTCTTCATCATTCTCCCACTCCCTTTCTCTCGCTGACACTCTTACCATTTCTCTCTCATTCTCTCCTCTGCTACCCTTCCCCACTTTATCCAAGTCTCTCTCCCTCTCTCCCTTTCAAGCTCCCTATCTTCTTCTCTTCTACTAAGTCATTCCCTTGAAATTCCTCCATATCTCAATCTTGCTCACAGTCTTTTGTATTCTTTTCTTCTCTCGCTTAATTTTCTCTCTCTTAAGTCTTTCTTGCTCTCTCCCTCCCTCACTCCCTCTCACTCTTCAATCTCTCTCCTCTCCCACTATCTCCACCTTTCTCACTATATCCCTTATTCTTGCCCTCTATCTCTCTCTTTCTCACTCTCCCCCTTTTTCACAATATCTTTCACTTTTTATTATGTTTCTCTCTCTCGCTCTTTTCATTCTCTCTTTCTCTCTTTTCTCTCTCATTAGTCTCGCCTTTATCTTCATATATCTTTCACTCTAACTCTCCATCCTTTCAACAGAATCTCTCTCTTCTCTCTCCCACTTTATTTCACTCTCTTATTCTCTCTAGCTCCCTCTCTCTTTCCTTCTCTTCCCTTACTCTCCATTCATTCTCCATTTTTTTGCTTCCCTTCCTTGGTCCATCATTTTCTTCAATTTCACTCTCACTTTTATTCCCTCGATCGCCTCTCACTCATTCTCCCTTGCACGTTCTCTCCAATTCTCACTCCTTTTCTCTCTCTCTCTCTCTCTCTTTCATTTCCCTCTCTAACACTTTCTCTTGTTTCATCTATCATTCTCTCTCATGCTCCTTTTCTATTACTCTCTCTTCACCCACTCTCTTTAGCTTCACTGTCACTCATACTCCCTCTCTTTATCTCTTTCACACCCTCTATTCTCTCTTGCACTTTCTATCGTTAAACGCTCGCACACTTTTTTTTCTTTATATATTTATGTTACTCTTCTCACTCTTTTTCTTCATATATCCCCCACTCTCTTTCTCTATTTCTCTCAATTCCCTCCTTCCTTTCTCTCTCTTACGTTCTCTCCCACTTTCCATTCTTGGCTCTCCTCTCCATCTCTCTCTCATTCTCTCTCGCAATCTCTTATTCTCCCCCTCTCTATCTTGTCACTATCTCTTTCTCTAACTTCCCTCATTCTCCTTCTCTCCCTTTATCTCTCACACTCTCACTTCCTCACTCATTTTTACTATTTGTTTTCTCTTTCTTTCTCTTTTATTGCTAACACTTCTCTAACTCTTTCTCTTAAGTTCTCTCTCAATGTCTTGTCCTCTCACACACACACAAAATCTCTCACTCTCCAACTCTTATGTCTATATCTATTTCTCTGACTTCTACCCCTTTTTTGCTCTTTATTACATATCTCTTTCTTTATCTTCCTTCACCCTTATTTCTATCTCTATTTCTCTCTCACTCTCTCTACTCTCTTCCTCCCTCTCTCATTAGTTTCACTCTCTCTTACTCTCCCTCTTTTTTACTCACTATTTGCTCTTTCATTATCTTATTCTCTCTTCTCTGTTCTCCCTCCTCTCACTCTGTCCTCCACATATTCTCACTCATCCTCTCTTACTTCCTGCCCTCCCTCCATCCCTCCCTCCCGCTCTCTCACTCATTCTATCTTCCATTCTTCCACACTCACTATCCCTCAACCTCCCTTTCGCCCTCTCCATATCTCTCTAGCTCTCTTTCTCCCACTCATTCTTTTACTCTCTGTACCACTTTCCTAATCGAGTACTCTCATTTGCTCTATCTTCCATCACGTTCTCTTTTCTCTTTATTTTTCTCTCAATATCTCCCCTTTCTCAGTCCCTAAATCTCTTCAATCTCTCTGACTTCCTCCCTCTATCTCTCCCTTTCTCACACTCTGCCCCTCTCATTCTCTATTCTATCTCTCTTCCTCTCTCTCTTGCTTTCTCATATCATTCTATCTTCTCTCTATTTACTAACTCATTTTATCTCTATCTCTCACACACACTCTCTCTCGTTCATTACACTCCCACCTTCTCTGAATTCCTCTCTTTTCTCTCTTTGCCCCTATTCTCTCATTGTTTCGTACTTTCTCTCACATTTCTAACTCTATGATTCCCCTCTTTCCTCTCTCTCTCCGTATCTCTCACTCTTATTTTTTTCCTATTATTCTCAGTCTCCCCCACTCTCTCCTTATCCCTCCTGCTCTCCTTCTCTCCATCATTCATTCTCTTTCTCAGTCTCCCTCTTCTCAGTTATTCTTATTCTTATTCACTTGCATTCCTCCCTCCTAATCTCTCTCTTTCTATCTCCTCCTAGTCTCTCCTTCACTCCTTTTTGTCCTCTCACACACTCCCTTTTTTTCTCTCATGCTCACTCTCAATCTCCCTCTATCTCTTTTTATTGCACTTTTTCCCTTTCTATCTTGTTTAATCCATCTTATTTGATCTCTCTAGATCTCCCCTATGTCACACCCTCTCTTAAACACACTCTATCACTCTTCTTCTTTCTTTCACCCTTTCTCTCCTCTATTCTACCCTCTCTCCTCTCCCTCGCTTAGTACCCTCTCTCTGTGTGTGTGTGTTGTTCTCCCATACCTTTTTGATATTTGTCTCACTCCTCTCTATCCTCCCCATCTTTCTCTTCTCTTTTTCTCCTCTCTCTCACTACCTCTCACTCTTCTTTAGCTCACACTCTCTTACTCTATCTTCCTCTCATTCTCTCTCAAAATTTCACATTCCCTCTCATTTGTCTATCTCTTTCTTTATCTCATTCGCTCTCTTCCCTCCTTCACTCCCTCAATTCTCTCCTCTTCTCTCTTTCCCCCTATCTCTCTTAACCTCTATCTTTCAAATTCTCAATGGCTTAAGCTCTCTCAAACTTTCTCATTTTCTCTCCCTCCTTATCCCTCTCAAACACTCCATCTATTTTTCTCACTCCCTAATTTGTGTCATGTAATTGTCTCCCTTATCTAGCTCACTCCTCTCTCTCCATCTCAGGCACTCATACGCTCTCTCACACTATAAATCACCCTTATCTAACTTACCCTCTTTAGCTCCATTTGTTGCTCTCTATCTCACTATCTCTTACTATCTTGTTCTTTTTATCTCTATCTCTCTTTATCTCCCTCCTCTATCTCTCTCTCACCCTCTATCCATCTCTCTCCATATCTTCCTCTATATCTCCCACTCTCTACCTTGCACTAGTGTTCTTTTGATCTATCTTCTCTGCTTATTATTTTTGTCTCCTTTCCGTTTCACTCTTTCTCCCTTTCTTCCTCTTGCTCTCTCGTCAATTCTTATACTCCCTCCCTCTATCCCTTTGTTTCTAGTTCACTCTCTCCTGCTCACTCTCTCTTGCTCAGTCTCACTTTATTTCATCTCTTTATCGTTTCATGCTCTCTCTTTCCCTCTCTATCCTCTATTGCTCTTTGATCTAATAACCTCCCTTCTCTCTCTTTATTCACTCCTTCTCTCCCTCTATCTCTCACACTCTCTATTACTCTCCCTCCATCCCTCCCTCTGTCAATTGCTCTCACATCTCACACTCGCCCCTTTTTTTCCATCTCATTATTTAATATTATCTCTCACACATCTCTCTCTCCTCCTTTGTCCCTCCCTCTTTCACTCTCTTTTTTCGTCTCATTCTCCCCTTCTCCTTATTTCTCTCCTCTCTCTCTTCTCTTGCACTCACTCACTCAATCTCCCTCATTCCCGCTTATTTTATCCATCACTCTCTCATCCCCGCTCTCTTGCTCTCTCTTTTCTCACTTTTTTTCTCTATATCTCTCTCTCTCTCTTTATTCCTCATCCTTGCTCTTTCCCGTCTCTCATTATTTATCTCGCCCTCTCACTTCTCTCCAACCCACTCTCTATATCTCAATCTCACTCCCTCTCTCACTTCTCTCTCTTTTTCTCACTCATTCTCTTAATCTTGATCCCTATCTCCATATTGCTCATTATCTATTCCTCACCCTCTTCCCCTCTTCCTTTCTATCTCCCCTAATTTTTTCTTGCTCTCTCTCCCTCTCTCCCCTTTCTCACTCTCTCCCTCACTCTTTCCCTCTATCTCTCTCTTTATCACTGTCTCCCTTTCTTACTTTGTCTTTCATTCTCAATTCTATTTCTATCTCTCCCGCTCTGTTGCTCTCTTTTGCTATCTTTTTTCTCTATTTACTCTCCCCCTCTATCTCTCTCTTTCTCACCCTCTCCCTTTCTCACTATGTCCCTCACTCTCTATTTTGTTTCTCTCTCTTGCTCTCTTTACTCACTCATTTTCTCCCTATATCTCAATCCTTTTCTCTCTCTCATTTCCCTCCCTAACACTTTCTCTTGCTTCATCTATCATTCTCTCTCTTACTCCTTTTCTGTTACTCTCTCTTCACCCACTCTCTTTAGCTTCACAGTCACTCATACTCCCTCTCTTTATCTCTTTCACACCCACTATTCTCTCTTCCACTTTCTATCGTTATACGCTCACACTCTTTATTTTCTTTCAATATTTATGTTACTCTTCTCACTCTTTTTCTTCATATATCCCCCACTCTCTTTCTCTATTTCTCTCACTTCCCTCCTTCCTTTTTCTCTCTTACGCTCTCTCCCACTTTCCATTCTTGGCTCTCCTCTCCCTCTCATTCTCTCTCGCAATCTCTTATTCTTCCCCCTCTCTCTTGTGTCACTATCTTTTTCTCTAACTTCCCTCATTCTCCTTCACTCCCTTTATGTCTCACACTCTCACTTCCTCCTCTCCCTTCCTCACTCATTTTCCTATTTGTTTTCTCTTTCTTTCGCTTTTATTGCTCACACTTCTCTAACTCTTTCTCTTAAGTTTCTCTCTCAATCTCTTGTCCTCTCACACACACACACACACAATCTCTCTCGCTCTCCAAGTTTTATGTCTATATTTATTTCTCAGACTTCTGCCCCTTTCTTGCTCTTTGTTACATATCTCTTGCTTTATCTTCCTTCACCCTCTTTTCTATCTCTATTTCTCTCTCACTCTCTCTCCTCTCTTCCTCCCTCGAAGTGAGAGTTAAAAAGATATAGGGAGAGAAGGAGAATGAGCCAAGATAGTGAAACAGTGAGTAAGTCAAAGGGAGGGAGAATAAGAAAATGAGAGAGACAATGAGAGGAAGATGGAGAAAAGAGAGATAGTCGGGAAGGGAAAGTGGGAGACAGGGTTAGAGAGAGTGACCAAAGTGGGAGATGAGAGAAATAGAGAAAAAGATTTGGGGTATATAGGAAGAGGAGTGAGAAGAGTAAGAGAGAAGTTGATGGAGAATAAAGAGTGTGAGCGAGATAGCGATAGAAAGTGGAAAAGAAGACAGACTGTGAAAGAGATAAAGAGAGCTAGTAGGAGTGACAGTGAGACTGAAGAGAAAGAGTGGGTGATGGGAGAGTAGGTGAAAAGGAGCAAGAGAGAGATAAATAGGGAGGCAAAGTGAGAGAGAAAAGGAGAGAGAAAGGGAGAGAGAGTACAAGAGAGAAAGAGAGAGAAGGTGATTGAGGGATTAAGTGTGAGACAAATTAAGGAGAGTAAGGAGCGTAGAATGGAGAGAGAGAAAAAGTGAGAGAGAAATAGAGAAAGAACGGAGAGTGTGGAAAGAGATGGAAAGAGAGATATAAATGGAGAAAGTAATAAATAATGACAGAGAAGAGGGGGTGAGAGAGATAGAAGAGAGGCAAAATGAGAGGAAGGGAGAGAGAGTTAGAGTGATAGATATAGGATGAAAGAGTGAGTAAAGAGTTAATGGAGAGAGAGAGGGAGCTAGAGAGAAAAGATAGCAAAATAAGGAGAGAGGGAGAGAAAGTGAGAGGGAAGGAGAGAAAGTAATAAACAATGACAAATAAGAGGGGGTGAGAGAGAGAAGAGAGAGAATGAGAGGAAGGGAGAGTTAGAGTGATGGATATAGGAAGATAAGTGAAGAGAGAGAAAAGAGAAAAAGCGAATGAAAGAGAGAAACATAATAGAAAGTGAGAGGCAGAGTAAGAAAGGGATAGAGTGAGAAAGAGAGGAATAGATGGCAAGAGTAAGTGATAGAGTGAGGAAGGGGGAGACAGAGGGAGTGAAGGAGAGAGATTAAAGAGAGGAGGGAGAGAGGTAGGGAGAGAGAGAAAGGAATATTTAAGAGAGAGAGAGATAGGAAGCGAGAGAGGAAATGAGCGCAAAAAATTGTGAGCAAGATTCAGATAGGAAGGGAGAGTAGGAGAATGAGTGAGAAAAAGAGAAGAAAAGAGAGAGATGGAGAAGGCGAGAGGGCGCGAGAGGGATAGATATTGAGATACAGAGAGTGAGAAAGAGGGCAGCAGAGGGAGAGAATAAGAGAGAGAAATAGAGACAAGTGAAAGTGAGAAATGAGAGAGCGAGAGAGAGGGAATGAGAGTGCGATGGAGAAAATAAGAGGGAAGGGGAGGGAGTGAATGAGTGAGTGCAAAAGAGATAGGGAGAGGAGTTAGATAGGGAGAGTAGGAGAAAAAGAAGGAATGAGGGAGTGAATAAGGGATGGATCGAGGAGGAAAGAGAGTCGTATGAGAAAAAGTAAGAAATAATGACATGGATATGGGGAGAGAGAGCGGAATTTTGGAGCAATTGAGAGAGTATGTGTGAGGGATGGAGAGTGAGAGACAGAGGTAAAGAAGTAACGAGTAAAGAGAGGGAAGAGAGAGTTGGTGCAAGAGTGAGATTGGAGAAAGAGAAATAACAAGAAAGCAAGAGAGGACGAAATAAAGAGTGAGAAAGGTAGCTATGGAGAGTAAAAGGGAGAGAGAGAGGGTGGAATACAAGAAATAGAGGGAATTGGGGATTGAAAGGGGGAGTGATGGAGGAGGGTATAAGGATCTATGAGAGAAAATAAGAAATAAAGAGATGGATAAGAGGGGAGAGAGCAAGATGTGAGAGAAAATAAGAGAGAGTGTGTGAGGGAGGGAGAGTGAGAGAGATAGATGGAGTGAGTAAAGAGAGAAGAAAGGGTGATAGAAGAAGATTAAGAGAGAGAGAGATAGAGGGGGACAAAAGAGAGCAAGAAAACAATAAAGAGAGATGAAATAGAGAGTGAGAGATAGAGCACGAGAGAGAGTGACGAACATAAGGATTGAAGAGTGAGCGGGAGGGAGAGGAGAGAGGGTGAGACAGAAATGGAATGAGAGAGAGCGATAATGAGAATGGAAAGGAGGGAGGGGTGGTGAATGAGTGCAAGAGGAGAGAGGTAAGTTAGATAGGGAGAGAGGGAGAAATAAAGGGAAGGAGGGAGTGAAAAAGGGAGGGATGTAGAAGAAAAGAGAGATTTTTCTCCATTTACTCTTGTCTTCTATCTGTGTTTCTCGCTCTCTCCATTTCTCACTATGTCTCTCACTTTTTCTTTTAATTCTCTCTCTCACTCACTTGCTCTCACTTGCTCTCTTTTCATTCTTTACTTACTCATTATCTCCTTATATCCATCACTCTATCTCTCTACATTCCCTCATTTTCTATCTCTTCTATTTCTTACCCCCTCTTCTCTCTTATTGTGTGTTAATTACTTCCACTCCTCCCCTTACTTCACTCCCTCTCCCTCGCTTACCTCACACTCTACTCTTTCTCTATTTCTCTATTTTTGTCTCTCTCTACCTTCATGGCTCCCTCACTCTCTAAAATTTCACTCTCATTAATAATCCCTCACTCTCTTCTCTCTTTTTTCCTCTCTTGCCCTCTTTCTCTCTCCCTCTCTCTGTCTCACTCCCTCCCTGCCAAACCCTCTCTCTCTTGCTCCATCTATCATTATCTATTGTAGCCTTTCTCTTACTCTCTATTTCCCCACTTTATTTCTTCAGCTTCGCTTTCACTCCTACTCTCTAGGTCTCCTTCATGTAGCGCACTCTTCTCTCTCCAACTCACAATCTCTTACACAAACTCACTCTCTCTCAATCTCTCTCCGTCTCACTCTCGTTAGCTCCATTTCTCACTCTTTTTCTCACTCTTTGTTAACATTTTATTTTTCTCTCTCACTCTTTTTATCCCTTTCTTTATTATATTCTCTCAATATCTCTCTTTCTCACACTTTATTCTCTATTTATATCTTATACTTTCTTTTACACACTTCTTTGTTGCTCTCTCTTCTTTCATTGCTCTTACATTCTGTCACTCCATCCCCACTTCCTCTCTCCTCTATCCCTTGCTTCTATGCTTCCCTCTCTCATTTTATCTCTTCTCTTTCTCACTCCCTCTCTCTCCCATTAACCCACTCTGTCTCCCCCTCACTCACTTACCCTTGCTTGATCTTCCCTCAATCTCTCATCTCACTTACTGTCCTTTCCACTCTCTCTTCCTTTCTCTTTCGTACTCTCTCTCAATACCTCCTTTTATCTCTCTTTCTTACTCACTCTCTGTTCCACCCCTTTTCATCTCTCTCTTGCCCTCTCTTTTTTGTCTCTTTTTTCACACTCATTTTAACACTCACCGCCACTCTCTCGCTCTCCCTTTATCTTTCACTCCCTTCATCCCCCTCTTTCTTCTACTCTCCTTATCTCCCTGTCTCTTGGTCCCTCTCTCGCTCGCTCACTCTCTCTCACCTGCTCTCTCTTCCCTCACCCTCTCTTCTCTCCATTTCTCTCTCACACTCTCCCTTTCTCGTTCTCTCTTCCTATCTCTTCAGCTTCGCTCTTACACATACTCCTTCATTCCCTCTCTCTTTCTCACTCCATGTTCACTCTTTATCACATACTTTCTCTTCTATAGCACTCGCTCCTCTGTCCACTCTCAATATTTCTAACTCTTCCCCACTCCCTTCATTCCTTCTCCCTCTCTCTCTCTCTCTCTCTCTCTCTCTCTCTCTCTCTCTCTCTTTCACTCTCTCAGACACTCTCCCCCTCTCACCCTCTCACTCTCTTCTAATTCATCCCGCTTTGCTCTCCCACTAAATCTCACTCTGTACCCCTTTTCTCCATCTCACACTCTCTCTCCATATCTTCCTTCGCTCTCTCTTCCTCTCTCACTCCCACTCTCTTCCATCCATCTTACTCGCTCCATCCATCTCTCTCTTCCTTCCTCTCTTCCTTTTCGCACTTTTCTTTATTTATGCATTATCACTTTTTCTTTCTCTATTTCTCTCTTCTTGCTCTTTTTGACACACTCTCACGTGCTCTTATTTATCACTCTCTTATCACTATACTCACTCTTTCTCTCTAACCCTCTCTCACTCTCTTCCTCCCTCCATCTTTCCCTCTTCATTAATTCAATCTCTCACTATGTATTTTCTCCCTCCCTCTCTCTCCATATTTCCCTCAATATCTCCCTCTATCTACCTCTCACTCACAATCATTTCCTCTATCTTTCTTGAATCACTCTTCTCTCTTGATTTCTGCCTTACCCTCTCTCACTTCCTCCCTTCGCTGCACTCTACAATCCCTATCTTAACACGCTCTCTTGCTCTCTCTCCACTCTCTATTTCATTTCTCTTTGTTATTTGCATGCTCAAATTTACCCCTCTCTGTCTCTCTTGCTCTTTCTTCTATCTCCCTCTCTTCCCTCTCTTTACTCACTCTTTCTCTACCTCTATCTATCACACACTCTCTCACACACCCTCCCTCACACAGTATTTTTTAATTGCTCTCACATCTTGCACTCTCTCTTCATGTTAATCTCATTATTTATTATTCTTTCTCATACATCTCTCCTTCGTCCTCTAACCTCCTTTTTCAATCCACCCCTCCCTCTCTCTCCTCTTGCACTAACTCGTTCACTCCCTATCTCTCCCTCACTTTTTCTCTATCGCTCTCTCTCATTCCCTCTCTCTTGCTCCATTTTCTCTCACTTTCACTTTTCTCTATTTCTCTCTCGCTCTTCCTCTCCATTTCTCTCGCCCTCTCTCTCTCATTCTCTTCCTCTGCTACCCACCATCCCACGCTCTCTATCTCAATCTCTCTCCATCTCTCTCCCTCACTCCCTCTCCATTTCCCTCTCTCCTCTCCTTTCCACTCATTCTTTTACCCTCCCTCTCTATCTCAATCCCACCCTTCTTCCCTCTTTTTCTCCCTTCCCTTATCACTCTTCTCTCTCTCTCTCTCTCTCATATTGCACTTATTCAATCTCCCTCCTTCCCTCTCATTTTATTCATCACTCTCTCCCATTCATCTGTCTTACTGTCCCTTCTCTCACTATCTGTTATCTCTATTTCTCTCTCTCAGCCTCCCTCTATCTCTCTATCTCTTTTTTTTATCACTCATGCTCTCCCTCAATCTCTTTATTTCTTTCTTTTTACCCATCCTCTCTCACTTTCTCTTCTCTTCTTATCTCTCACACTCTCCCTCATCCTTTCTCTCCCCTCTCTCCATCCCACTTCTCACCCTCCCACTCTCTCTATCTTAATCTCTCTCCCTTTCCACCCACTGCCCTCTTGGTCCCTACCTCCATCTTGCTCAATATCATTTCCTCTCACTTCCCCTCTCCTTCCTAAATCTTTCATGCTCTCTCTCTCTCTCTCTGTCTTCAATCTCTCACTCTCTCCCTCTATCTTCTCATTCTCACTCCCTCCCCTATATCTCTCTTTCTCTTACTTTCTCATGTTCTTACTATGTCTCTCTCGCGCGCTCTTACTATCTCTTGCTATCTTCTAACTCTCTTTACCCATTCCCTCTATCTCTCTTTCTCCCTCTCTTCCTTTCTCACATGTCTCCCACTCTCCACCATGTTTCTCTCTCTTCCTCACTTTTCTCTCCTTTTGTCTCCCTATATCCATCACTCATTCTCTCTACCTTCCTCTCATTCGCTATCTCTTTGCTTTCTCACCCACTCTTCTCTCTTATTGTTTATTACTTCTCCTCCCTCCCTTATTTCGCTCTCTGTTTCCCTCTCTTTCCCTCTCTTACCTCACTCTCTATTCTTTCTCAGTTTCTTTCTCTTTTTGTCTCTCTCCACCTTTTTCGCTCCCACACTCTTGAGTTTCACTCTCACTCTTACTCTCAATTTCTTCTCTCTCTCTTTCTCTATTGCTCTCTCTCACCCTTTCTCTCTCCCTCTCTTACTCCTTCTATCATTCTCTCTTGCTCCCTTTCTCTCACTCTCTTTCTTCAGCGCCACTCACTCTTACTCCCTTTGTTTATCTTTTCATAATCTCTATTCTCTTTTTCTCTTTCTATCGTCATCTCTCACTCTATTTTATCTCTGACCTTCTCTCTTACTCTTCTCACTTTTTCTCTTCCTTTACCCACCACTCTCTCTTTCCCTATTTATCTTACTTCACTCCCTTCCACCTCTTTATCAAGCTCACTTCGCTTGTCCTCTCTGGCTCTCCCTCTTTCTCTTCTGACTTTTTACCGCTCTCTATCATTCTCTCTCTTTCTCTTATTCTCCCTCTTGCTCACTCTCTCTTTGTCTATTTGCCTCACTCTCCTCTCCCTTTATCTCTCTCGCTCTCTCTTCCTACTTTGCTCCCATCCTATCTCTTTCTCACTATTTATTTGCTTTCTCTTTCTCTATTATTGCTCACTCTCTCTAACTCATTCTCTTCTATTTCTCTCTCTGTCCTCTCTCTTTGTCCCTTACTCTCTTCTTCCCTCTTTCTAACACAATCTCTCCCTTTATCTCTCCATCCAAACATTAGGAAGGATGGAAGCAATAAAGAGGAAGTAAGGGATAGAGAAAGAGAATGGGAGAGGAATATAACAAGTGAGAGAATGGTAGAAAAATAAAGACACATATTTTGTGAGAGTGAGAGAATATATATACATATAAACTATGAGAAAGGTCTAGAGTGGAAGATAGAGAGGGATGGAGAGTGAGAAGGTGATAGTGTGGGAGAGGGAGTGAGAGAGAAATGGGAGAAAGAGAAAGAGGAAAGAGGGAGGAAGAAAAGCAAGAAGAAAATGTAGAGCAAGGGAAGAGATAAAAAAAGAACAAAGAAGGGAACTAATGAAATTGAGAGAGAGAAAAGTGAGAGAAGGTATAAGGTTTAAAGAATAGTAGGGAGGACGCCATAGAGAGCAAAGGGTATAAAGAGAAAGATATAGAAAAGAGAGAGAGAGAGAGAGGGAGAAAGTGTGCAAAGATGGAGAGGAAGGGAGGGAGAGGGTGTGGGAGAGGTGTGGGATAGGGAGAACGAAAGAGGGGGGAGTTAGAATGTGCTCGTGAGAGTGAGAGAGAGAGAGATAATAATAAGGGAAAAAAGTGAGAGGGGGAAGATAGAGAGAGAATGTGAGTTAGTTAAACTTAGGGGAAGTGGGGGAGTGTGAAAGATACAAGAAGAGAGAGTGAGGAAGAGAAAGAGTGGTAGTAAAGGAAAGAGATAATGAAAGAGAGAAAGGGAGTGGGGAAGAGAAAGTGAATGAGAGAAAGGGAGTGGGGAAGAGAAAGTGGAAGAGAGAATAGAGTGTGTGAAAGAAATTAAGAGAGGGAGTAGGTCCATCTATATCTAGATTGCTTTCTTTTTACCACTCATGCTCTCTCTCACACTCTCTATTATATATATCTCTCTCTCTCTTATGTTGCTCTCTATTCTCTCTTCCTCTCACTCTATACTTCACAGACTCTCTCTCCTTCTCTCCCTACTTCTCTATATTTCAATCCCACTCTTAGCTTTCTCTGTCTTTCTCTCTCTACCTCTTCACTCTCTCTCATTATTTATCACCTTCTCTCACACATATCTTCCTTTCTCCCCTCTCTTTCACTCCCTCCCTCGCTCTCTCCATGTTTCTCCATATATCTTACTCTCTTTTCCTTAATTATTCTCACTCCCTCCCACTTTCCTTGTATATTCTTCTCTCGCACTCCCTCATTCACTCTCTTGCTCTTTATTCTCTAACTCCCTCTCTTCTTCCATCTCTCTCCATATCTCCCTCTATATCTCCCTCTCTCTACCGCTCAGTCACAATATTTTCCTCTATCTTCCTTGAGTCTCTCTTCTCTCTCCATTTCTGCCTTACCTTCTCTCCATCTCTCTTTCCCGCTCACTCTTCTATCCCTTTCTTCACTTCCTCTCTTGCTCTTTCTCTAACTCTCTATTTCATCTCTCTTTATTGTCTCTTTTCTCTCATTTGCCCCCTCTCTATCTCTCTCTTAATCATAATTTTTTCTCCCTCGCTTCTCTCTCTTTACTCACTCTTTCTCTTCCACTATCTCTCACTCCCCAACCTCACACACACTCTCTCAATTGCTCTCACATCTTGCTCTCTCCCCTTATATCCATCTCATTATTTAGTATTCTTGCTCGTACATGTCTCTTACCTCCTCAATCCCTCTTTCCCTCTCTTTTTTGCCTCCCTCCCTATCTAACTCCTCTCTCCCTCTCCTCTTGCACTCACTCAGTCACTCCTTCGCCCCCTATGTTTTCTCTATCTCTCTTGCTCTCTCTTCTCTCACTTATGCTTTTCTGTACTCACTTGTTCTCTCCCTCTCTGATGTTACATCATATCTCACTTTGTCACACTCTCTATTCTCTCACACTTTCTTCTCTCTATTTATCTCTAATGTTCTTTGCAGTTCTCGCTCCCTCATTCTCTCTCTTCAGTTTCACTCTCACACTCACTCCCTCACTCTTTCTATCTCTATGTTCGCTCTCTCTCACTCACTCTCACTTATGTTTCTTTCTCCCACTCTAAGGCTCTCTCTTGCTTCCATTTCTCTCTTTTCCCCCTTTCTCTCCCACTAAATCTTATTCTGTACCCCCTCTCTCCATCTCTCTTACTTTTCCCTCCATATTTTCCTTCACTCTCTTTTCCTCTCTCACTCTCACTCTCTTCCATCCCTCTCACTCCCTCTGTCCATCTCTCTCTTCCTCACTAGCTCTTTTCTCTATTTATGCTTTATCACTTTTTCATTCTCTATTGCTCTCCTCTTGCTCTCTTTGACAAACTCTCCCTTGCTCTTGTTTATCACTCTCTTATCACTTTACTCAGTCTTTCTCTCCAACCATCTCTCACTCTCTTCCTCCCTCCTTCTCTCACTCTTTCATTAATTCAATCTCTCGTTATGTCTTTTCTCCCTCCATCTCTCTCCATATTTCCCTCAATAAGTCCCTTTATCTACCTCTCACTCACTATCTTTTGCTCTAGCTTCCCTGAGTCTCTCTTCTCTCCCGAGTTTTCCTTTACACCCCCTCTCCCTCACTCCCTTCGCTCACTCTTCAATCCCTATCTTAACTTCCTCTCTTGCTCTCTCTCTCTCACTCCCTAATTCATCTCTCTTTGTTATTTATCTGCTTTTGCCCCCTCGCTGTCTCTCTCTCTTGCTCCTTCTATCTCCCTCTCTTCCCTCTCTTTACTCACTCTTTCTCTCCCTCTATCTATCACACTCTCTCTCACACTCCCTCCCTTACATACTATCTCTTAATTGCTCTCATATCTTGCTTTATCTCGTCATATCCATCTCATTATTTATTATTTTCTCTCATAAATCTCTCATTCCTCATCGATACCTCCCTCTTTCAATCCATCCCTCCCTCTCTTTCTTCCTCTCTCACCTCTTGCACTCCCTCGTTCGCACACTCTCTCTCCCTCTCTTTTTTATCTTTCATCTGTCTCTCTCTTCCATTTTTTTAGTCACTCTTTCTCTCCCTCTATCTATCACACTCTCTCTCACACTCCCTTCCTTACACACTATCTCTCAATTGCTCTCACATCTTGCTCTCTCTCATCATATCCATAACATTATTTATTATTTTCTCTCATACATATCTAATTCCTCCTTGATACTTCCCTCTCCATCTCCTTCTCTGAATTTAACTCATTCTCTTACTCTCCCTTCCTATCTCAATCCCTCACTCCTTCCCTCTCTTTCTCTCTTTCCCTTATCTCTCTTCTCTCTCTCCTCTTGCACTTAATACATCTCCCTCCTTCCCTCTCATGTTCTCCATCGCTCTCTCCCATTCCTCTCTTGTTCTCTCTTCTCTCACTTTCTCTTCTCTCTATTCTCTCTCACAGCCTCCCTCTATCTCTCTATCTCCTTCTTTTTACATTGTTCTCCCTCACTCTCTCTATTTCTTTCTTTTTACCCCTCTTCTCTCTATATCTGTCTCACTCCCTCATCCTTTCTCTCCTCTCTCTCCATTCCACATCTCACCCTCCCACTCTCTCTATCTCAATCTCTCCCTTTCTCTCTCCCCCTCTCCACACACAGTCCTCTTGCTCCCTATCTTCATCTTGCTAAATATTGTCTCCTCTCTAACTTCCCCTCTCTCCCTCTTATTATCTTCATGCTCTCTCTCTCTCTCTCACTCTCTTCAATCTCTCTCTCCCTTTATCTCCCTGGTTCTCACACTCTCCCTTACAGTTGCCCTTTAACTCGCCCTTTCTCACTCTCTCCCTTATTCTTGCCCTTTTTTACTATGTCTTTCACTCTCTATTCTTTTTTTGTCTCTCTTTCTTGCTATCTCTTGCTATCTTCTCACTCTCTTTACTCTTTGCCTCTGTCTCTCTTTTTCTCCCTCTCTTTCTTTCTCACTATGTCTCTCACTCCCCATCATGTTTCTCTCTCTCTCGCTCGTTGCTCTCTCTTTTTCTCCTAATATCCATCACTCAATCTCTTTCTACTTTTCTCCTTTCTCTATCTCTTTGCTTACTCACCCACTCTTCTCTCTTATTATTTATTATTCCCCTCGCTCCCTGATTTCTGGTCTCTATTTCTCTCTCTTTCCCTCTCTTACCTCACTCTCTATTCCTTCTTTGTTTCTTTCTCTTTTTGTCTCTCTCCTTCGTAGCTCACCCACTCTCTTTAATTTTACTCTCACTCTTACTCTCAATCTCTTCTCTCTCTTTCTCTATTGCCCTCTCTCACCCTTTCTCTCTCCCTCTCTCTCTCTTGCTCCCTCACTGAGTCTCTCTCACTCTCCCTCCCACTTTCACTCCCTTCATCCCTCTCTCTCTCTCCTGCTGCCCTTATGTCCCTCTCTCTTACTCCCTCTGTCGCTCGCTCGCTCTTTCCCTTCTCCCACTCACTCTTTCCTTACTCTTTTTTTTCTCTGTTTCTCTCTCGCCTCTCTCCCTTTCTAGCTTCTCTTCCTCTCTCTTTGGTTTCACTCTCACTCTTACTCCCTCGTTTTCTCTCTCTTTCTCACTCCATGTTAACTCTCTCTCGTACTCTCTCTTCTATTGCTCTCTCTCCTCGCTCTCCTCTCAATCTTTCTCTCCCTCTCTCCCAAACTTTCATGTTTCATTCCCTACCTCCCACTCTCTTCCTTCCTCGCTCTTATTTCTCTTTCTCACACACTCCTCCCCTCTCTCCCTCTCACTCTCTTCTACCTTTCTCTCCCACTAAGCCTCATTCTCTACCCATCTCTCCATTTCTCTCACTCTATCTCTATTTCTTTCTTCACTCTCTCTTCCTCTCTCATTCCAACTCTCTTCCATTCCTCGCTCTACACACACACTCTCTCCCACTCTAACTTTCTCTCTATATCTTCCATCACTCTCTCTTCTCTCTAACCCTCCCTTCCTCTCTCACTCTCACTCTCTTCAATCTCACTCACTCCCTCCCTTTGTCCCTCTCTTTCTCACTCTCTCCCTCCTCACACTTTTCTCTATTTATGCTTTATCACTTTTTTCTCTCTTTCTCTCTCACACACACGTACCTTGCTCTATTTTATCACTCTCTTATCACTTTACTCACTCTTTCACTTCAGCCATCTCTCGCTCTCTTCCTCACTCCCTCTCTCTCTTTCATTAATTCAGTCTCTCACTCTTTATTGCCCTCTCGCCCTCTTGTTATCTCCATATACCCTTTATATCTCTTTCTCTCATCCTCCCTGTCTTGTGTCTCTCTTCTT
>JAKZJZ010000353.1:0-53629 GCA_022702705.1 Papilionanthe hookeriana x Papilionanthe teres | reverse complement strand
TAATTTAATTTGATTTGATGTTTAATTAATTTGATTTAATTTAATTTAATTTAATTATTTAATTTAATTTAATTTAATTTAATTTAATTTAATTATTTAATTTAATTTAATTTTTTAATTTAATTTAATTTAATTTAATTTAATTATTTAATTTAATTTAATTTAATTGTTTAATTTAATTTAATTTAATTTTAATTAATTTAATTTAATTGTTTAATTTAATTTAATTTAATTATTAAATTTAATTTAATCTTAATTTAATTTATCTTTAATTTACTTTATTTTTTAATTTTAATCGAAATTTCAAAAGATTTTAATAATTTAATTAAGTCTTTTAATATTTTAAATTTGAGTTATCATTTTAATTAAAAAATTGAGTATTAGTTGATATAATTAATTTAGGGATTTTTAAATTAAAGAATAAATCTCTTCCTAATAAAGATCCCTTATTTTAATAATTCCAATTTTATTATTCTTCCAAATTTAATCTATTATTTAATTAAAGTTTAATCATTTTAAAATTATTTAATGGGTTTCTACCCTTTAATTATTTAAATTTCAATCATCCAAATCAGATTAGGATCAAATATTTTACTTGTTGATTTTTTATTAAACCTAAAGTTTTAATTAAGGATTAAAGATTTTAATTACCATTTTACCCTTTAAGCTTAATAATTTCATAACTCACTAAATTGAACTCAAATGAACTTGAAATTTTTATGTGACTTCACTCATATGTCAATAAAGACATGAGAGGAGAAAATGTGATTTTTCTGTATTTAATTTATTTATATAATTATTTTTGGTGGAAAATAGAGATTTTCAAGGAAAATTTGATAACATGACCAAGGGAAAGTTTCTGTCCTTAAGAAAATTAGGGGACATTCCTAATGACCAGAGAAGCACTTGGACCAATTTTGGTGATTTTTTGAATTATATTATTTTTATTATAATTATTTTGAGTTTTGGAGTGTTAATTAATTTAAAAATAAAATAAATGTTGAAAAATGGATTTTATATTTTTCAAAAATCTCTCTGATATCAAGGAAACCAGAGAAACAAATTTTGCAATTTTCTGATTTTTCTATGATTTATAATAATTATTTTAGTGAAAATGCTAGAAAATACATTTTTTTTAATTTTAAAATTACCCTAGGGCTTTAAAATTTAATATCTCACTAAATAGACTTAGGAAAAATGTGGATTTGTTCCTAAGTGATTAAAATTCAAAATGTGACATTTTGGTGAATTTTATTATTTTTGTGATTTTTATTATTTTTTAATTATTAAAAATATTAAAATATTATTAAAAATCAACTTTTTTAGAAAATTGAAATTTTAATTTTCTTAGGTTCCCCTGATATCGAGAGGCTCCAAAACCAATTTGGTGAATTTTTAAAAAGTATTTTAAAAGTTATGAATTTTTAAAGTTTAAAATGGCTAAGTGGCTTAATCAACCCAATTAGTGGGGCTAACCAAGTCCAATCGACCTCAAATTTTTATGGTGGATTCCTCTGATCCTAAAGGTCAGTGGAGAATTGATTTCAAGTCAATTTGATACCTAGTTAACTCTAATTAATTAAAGACCTATTTTGGGTGTTTAAGCCAATTAGGGTTAATCTGAGTGAATTAACTCAAGTCCTATTTTTCCTAGGTTCTCTCGGTCATAAGGAACATCACCAAATATTTCTAGAATTTATTTCACAACATGCTAATTTTTGGAATTAAAATACTCAAAACAAGAACATGCATTTGAAAAATAAATAACTTTTCATGAGATGGCCTCCGACCTTGAAAATTCAGGGAATGTTCCCAAGTTCGCAGGCTTCAAAAGCCCTATGGTCTCATGCCATGGTGAATTGTATACATGCATGGAGAATTAAATGTATGCAGAGAGTAAATAAATCATAAAAAATAAAATACTTAATGAAATTAAATGATTTCTTTTCCACATTATTCTCCTCTCGTTCACCGAGCAAGAGGGTATTTTTATTTTATTTTTGTGATTTTTCTACACAAAGATATGGATTTTTGAAGTTTAGGGAATTAAATAAATAAGAAAATACCCTAATTTTCTATTTATCCACGCGGCGCCAACGAAACCTCGGCAGCTCCGAACGCACACGCGTCGCGCTCCCATTCGACGCCGCCACCTGAGTCAGCAGCCCGGGCCCCGCGGTTCTCGTACCGTCTCCCGGTCCGACGCAATCCCGGCCGTCCGTGCGCGCGTGTATCGAATGGACCCGCATCCGTTCATCGTCCCCAAGTGTTCTCACCCGAGAGCCGTCCACACTAAATCCCTAAGATCTCACTCGATTCTCAATGGATTTTCATGTTCTTATGCTCTACGGATTCGTCTCAAGAGACGAACACATCTATACGGCTAACATGCATCGAAACTAAGGCATTTGAAATGCAGAATCTCCGGAAGCTCCTGGATGGATGAGTTAACTCATACCTTGGCTCGAGAAGTGTGGCTTCAATCCGAGAGTTGTTGCACCTTCGATCGGGTCCCGGCAAGCTCCGCATGAAGTCTCCCGGTCTCGGTGAATCGCCTAGCTATGAAAGTGACCACAGCCCGATCACAAAGCTTCGGAGGCCGAGCAACCGGGTGGCCCTGGAGATGGGGCTTTCAGCGGGAAACTTCTCCTCTCGGTCCACTGAAGGTGTAGGACCAGCCTCAATTCGAGGATTGGCTCACCGTGGCAAAGTGTCCCGGTTTTGGTGGAATTTCGGCCGAGAAATCGGGCTCGCTTGCGGGATTGTGGCAAATCGACACCTGGGATCAACTCGCTCTAAGGATGGTGAAGGGTTTGGAACAATTTTGGCGTAGTTTCGCAGTAGGTTTGTGCTTGGCTCCCCTTATGGCCGAGAGGGGGAGTTTAAGTCAGTAGCTGGCTCGGGGGCCTCCTGTGGAGAGTTAGGGGCTCGGGATCGCCGCTCTGCGTGAGGAGAAGATCAGCCCATGGTGACCACTAGTGGACGTGGGCACCAAACAAGTGAGAATTTCAATGTCGGCTCACATGCGAGCTCTCGGCCATGGTGTTTTCCCGGCTGCTCGGTGGCCGGCCGGCCGTGCATGGGTCACCCTCGTGGTCAGTGGTCGTGGCTTGAGGTTTGTGCAATCAATCTGGCCATGGACATGTGTAAAGGCTTTCGATCCAAAGTGGAATGCGTGGCATGGCTGTATTTGGACTCTAAATGGGTCAACCCACCCATTTGGGCTAGGTGCACCACCCAAGGCCCGGTTTAGGCCGAGGAGAAAGTGATTCGGATCAGCTTGATTAGTGGGGTCAAGTCACAATCCAAGTACAATTAAGCTTAAGCATGGTTTAGCTGAATCATGTAAGTGGTTAACCACCTTTAGAGTTAAGGAAAGAGCCTCCTCCTTTTGCCCAAAATGGCATGGTGACATGTAAAGAGGCTCTCATGGCTTGCATATGGCTTATGCATGGCTCCATGGCTCCATTCGCTCTGGAAAAGTAAAGTCAATTTCATGGAAATGGATTTAAGGAAAATTTTCGTATTTAGGGGTGATTTGGTACGAGGCTTGATTTGGAATTATTTGATGATGAATTTAGGACTTAGGGATGATTTTAATTGAAAGTATGATGAGGGGAAATGTCATATGGGCCTTGGAAGAATTTTTGGGCTTTTTTGAAAGGGTTTTAGCATTGCTTTTAAGATGGATTAGAAAGCGGGCTTCGAATTTCAAAATGGATTTTGGGATGAAATTTTGTAAAGAGGTTGGGCCAAATAATTATTGGGTTTAGCTCATGGATGTGTCATGAGTGACTTGAAGCAAATTTGGGGTAGTTTGGACTCTGAATTGGGTTGGATTTGAATCCTTTTGGTGAATGGGCCAATATAGGTCCAAGTGGGCCAAGTTGGGCCAATGTTGGGCTAGAATTGAAATTGATGTAAAATAAATGTTTAGAAATGTTTATGGGAGTGTTTCAAAGAGATTTTGGCTTTGGTTGGGTTTTAATTTTGAGGTTTGGGCCTATTTGGGTTATGGGTCCAAATTTGGGCTTTAAGGCCCAAAGTGAAATTGGATCCAAATGTCAATCAAATTGGACTTGGATTTGGTCTAAATTGGTATTGGGAATGTTGAATTGAAGTTTAGAATTGAATTGGACCAAAATTGGGGTCAATCGGGTATGTTTGGTTTGACATCGGGTCCACTTTCTGGTTAAAATGGGTCAATTTGGGGGTTTTGACAAAAGTAGGGTAAATTGACAAAATTGGCCCATGGTGTAGTTGGACAAAATGAAACTGGGAATATTTGGGATTTTCTGGAATTTTTTTGGGAATTTTCTGAATTTTTTGGATTTTTAGGCCAAGAAGGGTATTTTCGGTATTCTGGAGGGTATCGGGAGGTTTTCTTGGAATTTTTGGTATTTTTGGGTATGGATGATCAATTTGAGTGATGTGGAGGTGTTTGGGATTGATTTTGGAAAATTTTAGGTAATTTGGAGATTTTGCAAAAATTGGGTAATCTCAAGCTGTTTGTAGAGCTGAAGAGTGTGAGTGGCCCCGGGGTCAAAAATCGAAAATTCTGGGAAATCGAAGATCGGGTGAATTTGGGTGGGGTGAAATCATTTTGGTTGAGCCATGAAGCCATTTCAAGCCCATATGAGCCATGAAAGGACTCATTCGAGGCATTCACTATGTTGTTCCTAACCCTTCAACCAAGCGGCTAGTGTTAGGCGACCATCCATGTGAATCACCTACATGAGTCGGAGGTCAAGTTGGGTATGGGTGTGGTTTTAGGAAGTGTGTGGAAATGTAGTGTGTAAGTGTAGTGTATGTCAGCCCCTTCACTGCACTGCAGCCACCTAGTAAGCGCTCCAAGGCCAAAGAGTCCTATAGAACTCATCCTTTAAACTTCCATATTCGATTTCAACCCTCTAGTGTGATTAGGGGTCTATAGTCAAGTTTGCAGGAGTTTGGCAGGAGTTTAGAAGTGGTTTGAATTTCTAAAAGGCGGGTCCCAATTCTAGTCCTCTAAGATAGTCAAAGGAAAAGCCTAAGGCTAGATCCTAAGCACTAAAAAGAAGAAAAGGAAGACCTCATCAAAAATGAGGTCAACAAGAACTAGCGACAATCCGGACATCGATTTCGATACCAACGACAATTCTCAAATCATACACGATCTCGACAATCAAAATAACGAAGAAGATATCCATCAAGGAGACTACGAGAGTTCAACAAGCAACGGATCTATCCGCGAGTTTCGAGGAGCTCCAATCATGATAGAGTTGAGAGCCTTCGCATTCCGAAGATAATCCGGAAGAACTCCGTCATTCCGATTCAGTGAGGAGACACCGGCGAACTCAACACTAGATTCGAAGAAATTACGAAGTCAACTTAAGAAGTGGAAGAGTTCTACCTCCAAGAATGGGTCCAAAAGACAAAGGAAAACGGTGGTTGCTCAAGAAGAACCAACCCCAGCAGAAGAAATACCCGTTCGAGAAGAAGCCGAGACACATGGAAATAAAGTCGACTACAACGTGCTAGCCCATCTTAGGAAACTACCGCCAACCGAGCATTTACGATGCTCTCATCTTATCAAAGGAGATGAGAGAAGCTCGATCAAAGCCTTACTTCGATCCAGAAATTTGCTTAGCTCAAATGGTCGGAGATTCCTTAGATGAGGTTTGTTCGTTAAAGGAACAAACGAGGTGTTACCTTCACGTACAATGACCTACTACTGGGGACAGCAGATCACAACCGACCGTTGTACATTTCGGCTACAATCGGGAAGTTTACGCTTTCCTGCAGTATTGGTGGATCCAGGAGCATCAATCAATATAATGAGTCTTCGAACACTAAAGATATTTGGAAATCGATGCTCGCGAGCTCGAAGCCGACAAAATGTTATTAAGAGGATTCAACCAGAAAGGAGAAAGAGCCCTCGGGTCAATAACGCTACTGATGAAGATCGGTGACTTAGCAAAGACAACCGCAAAATTTCACATAATCGATTCGGAAACATCATTCAACGCTCTGCTGGGCCGACCGTGGATACATGAAAACAGGATGGTACCATCATCTCTACACCAGTGCATCAAATACTACGATGGAGGGGAACAGTGCATCAAAGGCGATTTACAACCATTCTCCGTACATGAAATTGGAATCCATGAAGATGCAGTCTATTATGCACCGCCGTAGAAAACAATCTTCTCCGTAGATACCGTAACAAATGAAGCAAAGAAAGTTCGGGACAACGAAGAACCCGAAGTTCTAGTCCAACAAGCCACTCACCACTCCCTTCCGGCGAGATGGTGAAGGTTTCTCCACAACTCGCATCCGAGGTCGAGGCCGAGGACGAGGTCGTGGTAGAGACGTTAGGACAGCTGGACAGTAGGAAACCAGCCATCAATGTTGATCGGGAAGATAGTTCCGAAGAAGAAAAAGAAATCAAACAAGAAGCAACGACAATAAGTCGAAGAAGCCGCAATTCAAGATCTCTCTCGAAGATGAGAAGAACGAAGAATACAAATCAATGTACGAGAAGATTAACCACTACGTACATACTATGACCCTAACCCCGATCCATTCTAACAAGATCGAGGGTATGGTGGTCAAAGAAGTACGTAACGACGGTGCAAGGCCAATCAAGTTCTACCGTGGTGCTTCTACCTCCAAAACCGAAAATAATGTACAATTCGAAGATGTCACTTCATCGAATTAATGGAATTACCTTTTGAGTGGTACTCTCCCCGTGTTCAAAATTTAATTCAACGTGGTTTCTTACCTCTACAATGGACAAAAGGCCAATCACAACATTTTGAAAAATTATGGAATAATTCCGGTCGTCCACCCAATTCAAAGCATGGACTCGGATTCGGCACAAGCAGGATCAGCCGACGATACCGAATTTTGCTTGGTTGTCACTTGCGAGTCCAATGAAAACCGCATGGAAACCACGACGAACTCGAAGATTTACAAATTGGAGACGCTCCACCGGAATCCGAAGAAGAAATCAAATCTACAATAGATGAGTTAACGGAAGTTAACTTAGGTACTAGCGAAGAGCCTAGACCTACCTTTGTTACCTCCTTACTCAACAAAGAAGACTCCGAAGAAATAATCAAATTATTAATGGAATTTAAGGACCGTTTTGCTTCGGAACTACGATGAAATGCCGTGATTGGCTCCGCAGGTCGCAGCTCATAAGCTAGGAGTGGATCCTACTTCGCTCCAAATCGACAAGGTCCCGAAGAATGCGTCTAGAAATCGAACAACAAGTCATACCGAAGTTAAAAAGCTAATAGACGCTAAATTTGTCCGCGAAGAACAATACCCGACTTGGTTACCAATGTGGTGCCGCCGTAAAGAAGAATGGTCGCATCGAATCCGTGTGGACTTCGCAGATTTAAACAAGGCATGTCCAAAAGATGAATTCCCTCTACCGATCCTGCAATTAATCATCGACATCGCTTCAACACATGAAATATTCTCGTTCATGGATGGATCTTCAGGATACAAACCAGATAAAAATGGCTCCGTAAGATGAAAAGCTTACAAAGCATTCGAGACGCCGATCGGAGTATTTTGCTACACAAGAATGCCATTCGTGACCGAAGAACGCAGAGCAACCTACCAAAGAGCAATGACAAGAATTTTTGATGATCTCATCCACAATCAAGTCGAATGCTACGTAGACGATGTGGTCATCAAAAGCAAAGTAAAGGAAAACCACCGTATGATTCGAGAATTGTTTTCGAACGATTAAGACGATTTAACCTTAAGATGAATCCCTTAAATGCGCCTTCGGCGTCACCTCCGGAAATTCTTAGGATTCGTTGTCCGACATCGTGGAATCGAAATCGACCCGGAGAAGATTAAAGCTATCTTAGAAATGCCGCCTCCCAAAACCTTAAAACAACTACGATCTTTTCAAGGGAAGCCGGCATATCTTCGACGCTTTATCTCAAACCCGTCGTAGGTGTCACCTTCTCGCACTAGTTAAAAAGGACGCCAAATTTATTCGGGAAGAGAAATGCCGAAGGCCTTCGAGGACATTAAACAATATTTAATGACACCTCCCGTCTTAGCAGCCCCGGCCTCGTAGACCGCCGATACTTTACACCGCGGCTTTAGACGACTCTCTCGGAGCCTCCGTTAACTCTGTGTCAATGATGAGGGTAAAGAAAATGCTCTTTACTACTTAAGCCGTCGTTTACTTCCGACGGAAGTAAGGTATCCCGCAATTGAAAAGCATTGTTCGGCCTCGATCTTCGCCGCTCAAAAGCTCGAGCACTACATGCTTTCTCATAAGGTCAACTCCGATTTCGAAATTTAATCCATCGCAATACTTCGATGACTCGTCCGACACTTTCCGGCAGACTTGCCGTATGGTCAATGATATTATCGCAATTCGATATAACTTCGTGCCTCTTCGTGCCGTAAAGGGACAAGACTTAGCAGACTTCCTCGCAAAGACACCCTTTGCCGGCCGAATCTCCTCTCAACGACGATTCGCCGATGAACAAATAATGAACCTAGAAGACCTCGATGATCGACGTTGGGAATTATATTTCGACGGAGCATCTTCAAGACACAAAGACGAAGAATCGCAAGTGATAGTGCTCCGGTAAGGCAGAATCGGCTAATCTTTATAACGCCGGAGCGGGGATGTTAAGATACTCCTACCACTCGACGAACCGTGTACAAACAATGAAGCAGAATACGAAGCCCTCATAACGGACCGGAATTAACTATTCAAATGGGGTTAACAGACATCAACATCTACGGGGATTCACAGTTAATCATTCAACAGATCGCCGGACAATACAGAATTTTAATGCCAAGACTCGAGCAATACTTCCAGTACGCCATACAGTTGTTGGAACAGATTCCAAATGTAACGATCAACAAAATTCCTAGAAAAGAAAATGCTTTAGCAGATGCTTTAGCCTGTCTCGCAAAAGAATTTGCCTATTTGCAAGATGAATCGATGGAAGTGTCGGCTCACTGACGTCAGTCCTATCACAAATCGACATGTACACAATACACAAATCGAAAAAGAAAAGAATCAGCAAGTAAGCAGGATGAAAACACGTAAGATCGAGCGATGACCATCGATGGACTACCCGCAAACAGAAAGCTATCGACGATAGTCGCTAGCCCATCGATCAAGAAAAGAACTCTATCTTACGCATTAATAAACAACACACTGTACGTAAGGTCTTTTCGATCAAATGCGGCTAAGGTGCCTAAGCGGGTCCGAGGCCCGTGAAATTGTTAAGGAGGTGCATTTAGGACTCCGTGGCGCTCACTCGCCGGGTCCGAAGATGAAAATGAAAATTAAAAGATTAGGATACTACTGGCCCTCGATGATGACCGACTGCATGAAAATCGCCAAGAGCTGTCACCAATGCCAAGTGCACGGAGGGTTCTACACCAACCTCCAAATGTGCTACATCCGACAATCGTCGTGGCCATTTAAATGTCAGGCACGTATATAGTGGGTCCGATAGTAACCACCATCTTCAAAAGGACATCGCTTCATTCTTGCGGCTACAGCATTACTTTTCCAAGCGGGCAGAGAGCGCCCACTTCAGAGAAGTGAAAGCACACCACGTGCTACGCTTTTTCAAGAACCAAGTTGTCTACCGTTTCGGAGTGCCGCGCGTAATTATCTCGTATAATGGGTCGCATTCGAAGCACGCAAATCAATAATTTTGTCGTGAGACACGGAATCGACCGGCGATACTCAACAATTTACTACCCAAGAGCAAACGGCCTCGCCGAGGCTTTTAATAAAACTCTCGTTCAAATCTTAAAGAAAACCTTGGACGATAATAAGAGAAATTGGCACGAGAAATTGTTAGAAGCCTTATGGGCCTACCGGACAACCTTCGTAACTCCTACTCAAGCTACACCTTACGCTCCGGTGTATGGGTCCGAGGCAAGTGTTACCTTTAGAGGTTCAGCCTTCCTTCACTCGAACTGCGCTGCAAACAAGATCACGACGAAGAAAACGCCAAATTACCACTCGAAGAATTAGAAAGCTTGGAAGGGAAAAGACTTGCAGCCGCAACATGAATTTAGAACTATACCAAGCTAAGATGGTTCAAGCCCACGACAAACCGGGTCCGCCCAAGAACCTTCAAAGTTGGTGACTTAGTTCTCGTTCTCAAGAGACCTATTCTCGCACACCGCAAGATAGTGAGGAAAATTCGAACCCACTCGGGAAGGACCGTTTCGTGGTCGAAGCAAGATACTCGTGAGGTTCCTACCAGCCTAGTGAATCGCCGTGGAGAACGACATATGCTTCCGATCAATGGACGATACTTCGAAAAAGTATTACGCTACCCGATGTTTCGAAGGAATGAATTCTTCACCCCTAAGAAACACGGCGAAGTAATTACTTATGATCGGGTCCGAACCCAAAAATAATAAAATGTGTTAAAATAAATAAGATCGCGATAATAAAGTTTTCCTTGTTTTCTTTTCCAAATCAAGATCTCTTTCCCGATCTTATCCCGCTTCATTCCCGTTAAATTTTAAAATATAAGAGAAATAAAAAAATCCGTCTTTAATAAACATTTTCTTAATGTTCTTGTTCTTAAGTACAACCTCCCGATCCTTTTCCTTGTCTTTTCGCAGGAAATGTCGAACGGCGGTCGATCCCGAACTTTAAGAATGGCGTAAGCCTCGCACTCGATGAAAAGAGGGTGAAAGATGGAGCGATAATCGAGATCGACTCGGATTTCGCACCAGCAGGCCTACAAGACGAGGAAAGTGACCGGGTCCCGCTGACCGAGAAGAACCGCCCGGCAGTACAAGGATGAAAGTGGGTGGCCCAAGCCACCAATCCAACAACAAGAAAAGAAAGGCAAATGCCGAAGAAGACAAGAAAATGAAATCCGTAGTCGCTACAACAGAGGGCAGCTCGTCGCCGCCGCGCCCACAGAGATTCATGAAGTTCGAAGGGCTACTCTCACAGCCCACGCAACGAAGAAATAAGAATCGCCGTATCCGTAAGATGTTAACAAAACTAGCCGCGGACCAGCGCGACGAGACAGCTAGCTAATGCCACGACATACACTTCGAGGACACCGGCTCACCAGAACCCGAAGAAAGGAGGCCACCTCCTAGGATAACCGTAAAGAACTGTGGAAACCTTCGAAGATCGAAGAAAGAAGGCTACCACGCCACCGGATAGAACCACCAATAATGCATGACCTTGTTGCAGTAAGCAACCCCGGGATGTCCCGACAGTGCATCATCCCCGAGGAGCCGAGGTATGCGGTGAGAACGTGAAGGGATTGAACCATATATCCCACAATATGTCACAAGGCCTCGCCATCTCAGCATCATTCCGGAATACGAGCCGGAGAGAATGCAAAATGTTGAAAAGAAAACCTTCGAATACTTCGAGAGAATTAAAGGAAGAAGAATCAACATACTAGAGGGCCTCGAGCTACATACCGACGTATTCTTAGAGTATGAACAACAAGAAATCGTGGATTGTATCCGGATTTGAAAAGAATGGGCCGAGCAGCCGCCTAAGGGAGAACACATACTCGAACCCCGAGATGGATGCCGTGGAAGGGAAGAATCACAATACAATGCGGATGTCGCTACAACTTTGTCGAAGACAGAAGGAAACCCACCGGAATACTCCGTCATGGGCAAGTAGATCCGATGCCATTAGTCATCAAGAGAATGGTAAAAAGATCGATAACATGGAGGGTACCGGCAGCAGATCGCATACCCAATAGCCGCATTATCAACATCTACAAACAGGGTGACCGCATACCCCCACATATAGATCACCACGACTTCGTCGACCTTCTCGCACGCCTCCTTTCCCGAACGAGTGTGACATCATGTTCGGATCCGACCTCCGGATAAGAGTGCCCGGTGAGTTCCGAGGGCCAGCAAAGATACCTTTACCGGTAGGTTCCGTCATGATACCGAAGGGCAACGGAGCGGTATATCGCTAAGCATTGCATACCAGGAGTGCCAATGAAGCGCATCTCGCTACTTTCGTGAGAATGGACGACAAGAAGACACCTTACCATTTCCAACTGCACCCGCAGCTAGAGAACCTCCAACCTTATGAGCCGTGAGTTACATGGGAGATATCACACCTCCAACGTACATCCAAACTCGGCATCCTCGCCAAGGATGGCTTGAAAGGTGATGTTATTAACCATGTACCCCACTATTCGTACATGGATTTTTGACGATGCTTCTTTTGATGGATCGCCAAAGATCATACATAGTCCGTTTCGAGTCTACATGGATTGTATGAAATGTATTCCGGATCGAGTCGCATGATGTATCTTCAACATGATTGGAATGAAAGTGACCATGTCGCATTTTTCGCCTTCACCTCTTTTGTGCAAATTGATTGGGAAACGCCATTAAAGTTAAATGAACTTCGAACAAAGAACTAAAAGAAATAAAAAAGGGATAAAAGAAAACTTTCTTTAAAAATCTAAAAATGACGAACACCAAATTCACATGAACATTAAATAAGCGATAAAATAAAATTTGAATCATTAAAAGATAAACGAAATCAACATGAATGTTAAATCAAATCACAAATCAAATTCTCAATTAAATTTCAATCTTTTCAAATCACAAATCAAATTCTCAATCAAATTCCAAATCCACTCCCGATCAAGTTTCAAATTTGATCTTCCAAATTTCAAATCAAATCTTAAATCAAATTTCAATCGAGTTCAAACTCATCCTTCCAAATCTCAAATTCAATCTTTCCGCATTTCAAATCTCAATCAAATTCAAATTCAATTTCTTCCAGCATCTCGAATCAAATATCAATCAAATCAAATTCAAACTTTTGGGTCGAGGATTTTACATCCAAGATCGCATCGCTTTAGGATTCTTTCCTACTGCACCGAAATACATCAAATTCAAACTTTTGGGTCGAGGATTTTACATACAAGACCGCACTCGCTTTAGGATTCTTTTCTATCGCACCGAAGTACATCAAATTCAAACTTTTGGGTCGAGGATTTTACCTCCAAGACCGCACCGCTTAGGATTCTTTCCTATCGCACCGAAATACATCAAATTCAAACTTTTGGGTCGAGGATTTTACATCCAAGACCGCACTCGCTTTAGGATTCTTTTCCTATCGCACCGAAATACATCAAATTCAAACTTTCGGGTCGAGGATTTTACATCCAAGATCGCACTTCTTTAGATTCTTTCCTATTGCACCGAAGTACATCAAATTCAAACTTTTGGGTCGAGGATTTTACATCCAAGACCGCACCGCTTTAGGATTCTTTCCTATCGCACCGAAGTACATCAAATTCAAACTTATGGGTCGAGGATTTTACATCCAAGAGTGCACTCGCTTTAGGATTCTTTTCCTATCGCACCGAAATACATCAAATTCAAACTTTTGGGTCGAGGATTTTACATCCAAGACCGCACCGCTTTAGATTCTTTCCTATCGCACCGAAGTACATCAAATTCAAACTTTTGGGGTCGAGGATTTTACATCCAAGACCGCACTCGCTTTAGGATTCTTTTTCCTATTGCACCGAAATACATCAAATTCAAACTTTTGGGTCGAGGATTTTACATCCAAGACCGCACCGCTTTAGGATTCTTTCCTATTGCACCGAAATACATCAAATTCAAACTTTTGGGTCGAGGATTTTACATCCAAGACCGCACCGCTTAGATTCTTTCCTATCAGCACCGAAATACATCAAATTCAAACTTTTGGGTCGAGGATTTTACATCCAAGACCGCACCGCTTTAGATTCTTTCCTACGGCACTGAAATACATCAAATTCAAACTTTTGGGTCGAGGATTTTATATCCAAGACTGCATTGCTTTAGGATTATTTCCCTACAGCAATGAAATACATCAAAATCAAACTCTTGAGGTTAAGGATTTTATATCCAATACCACATTACTCTGAGATCTCTTCTCATTGCAATGATTCAATCCAATCAATTCAATTTTCTTTCAAGGTTGAAGATGTTACATCTAAAACCTCAGAATTCCAATTTTCATTTCAAATCAAATCCCTTCAAATTAATTTTGACAAACTTCAATCTAAATTGGAATTCCAAATTGAAATCTAAACTCACACATCAAAACTTAAATTGGAACAAAATAAAATCTAAATCGAAATTCCCCTGTGTCATGTGATTTGGGATTCACCTCCTTTTCCTTTCCCTAGCAAGAGTTCGTGAATCTCCGGCTCGTAGATATACTTGCTACTCCCCACGGAAACTCTTCTACTTCGTCCTAAGTTTGTCACTTGGATGTTTGTGTTGGTTTTGTTGATCGCTTCGGCCAACACCAATACGCGCGGTGTGCTCCGTCACCACCACACCTATCGAGGTCCATTTGTCGACCTCATTTTCGATGAGGTCTTCTCTTCTTCTCTTTAGTACTTAGGATCTAGCCTTAGGCTTTTCCTTTCGACTATCTTAGAGGACTAGAATCGGGACCCACCTTTTAGAAATTCAAACCACTTCTTAACTCCCCGCAAACTCTACAAACTCGACCGTAGACCCCTAATCACCTGTGAGGGTTGAAATCAAATGTGGAAGTTTAAATGATGAGTTCCTATAGGACTCTTCGGCCTTAGATCGCCTCGGCGGCCCGGTCTCAGTGAAGGGGCCGACTTACACACACACTACACTTATACACTACACCTACACACTACACTTCCACATACCTCCTAAAACCACACCCATACCTAACTTGACCTCCCGACTCATGTAGGTGATTCACATGGATGGTCCTTAACCCCCGAGCCCTCGGCTAAGAGGTTAGTGAACAACATAAATGAATGCCTCAAATGGGTCCCTTCATGGCTCATGTGGGCTTAATATGGCTTCAAGGCTCAACCAAAATGATTTCACTCCATTCAAATTCACCCAATCTTCAATTTCCCAAATTTTCAATTTTTGACCCCCGGGGCCCTACACCTACTAAACCTACCAAAAAAAAACCTTGAAATTACCCAAATTTCTCAAAAAATTTCCAAATTATCCAAAATTCTCTAAAATCAATCCCAAACATTTCCACATCACTTAAATTGATCATCCATACCCAAAAATACCAAAAATTTCAAGAAAACCTCCCAATACCCTCCAAATGCCCAAAATACCCCTCTTGGCCAAAAAATCCAAAAATTCAGAAAATTCCCAGAAAATTCCAGAAAATCCCAAATATTCCCAATTTCATTTTATCCAACTACACCATGGGCCAATTTTGTCAATTTACCCTACTTTTGTCAAAACCCCCAATTTGACCCATTTTAACCCAAAGTGAACCCAATGTCAAACCAAACCTACCCAATTGACCCCAATTTTGGTCCAATTAAATTCTAAACTTCAATTCAATATCCCCAATGCCAATCTAGACCAAATCCAAGTCCAATTTGATTGACATTTGGATCCAATCTCACTTTTGGCCTTAAAGCCCAATTTGGACCCATGACCCAAACCTAACCCAAACTCACCCAATTCAGCTCCAATTAACCCCAAATCTTTTCTAAATATTCCTTAACATTCCCAAAAATAAAACACTAACATGATTTTCCCAAAATTTAGACCCAAACCCCACTCAAACTCAACCCAAAGCTAAAAGGCCCTATTTTCGACCTAAACCCAAACCTAACCCAAATGAGCCCAAACCCAAAATCAAAGCCCAACCAAAGTCAAAACCTCTTTGAAACACTCCCATAAACATTTCTCAACATTGGTTTTACATCAATTTCAACTCTAGCCCAACATTAGCCCAACTTGGCCCACTTGGACCTACATAGGCCCACTTACCAAATAAACCCAAATTCAAACCAATTCAACTCCAAATCACACCAAATCGACTCCAAGCCCTTCATAGAACATCCCTAAACCAATTATGACATTTATTTGACAAAGTTCTTCACAAAATCTTTACCCAAATGCCCATCCTAAATCAAAAAGCCTATTCCCCTTAAACTTTCCTAAAAGCCCACTTCACCACATTCAAAAGCCCAAATCCATCCAAAGCCCACATGGCACTTCCCCTCATCATCCATTTAATCAAAATCACCCCTAAGTTTCAAAATCATCAATTAAACCATTCCAAATCAAGCTTCATGCAAATTTTCACCAAAATATCCAAAATTCTTAAAACCCATTTCCATGAAATCGACTCAACTTTCCCCAAGCCAAAGACAAGCCATGCAAGCCATGGACAAGCCACATGAAGCCATGGAAGGCTCGACATGCGACCATGCCATTAATGGTAAAAGGAGGGGCCCCTTTCCTAATCTTTCATTAAGCTTTTTTACCTTAAGCATGTCACACACTAAACCATGTTTAGCCACCTCATCATGGATAGAGACCACACCACTCTCCCTCGTCGACCCAACCGATCCTCTCAGCCTAAAATCAAGCCATGGGGAGGTGCACCCAACCCAAACCAATGGATTGACCAAATTAAGGCCAAAATGACCCCCTCCCCATTCCATTTTAATTCAAAGCCTTTACACATGGCAATTGCCAATCGATTGCACAAACCTCCAGCCCCGACCCACTCGGACCCGAGGGTGACCCATGCCCGCCGGCCACCCGCCCGGATCGTCGGAAAACACCATGGCCGAGACCTCGGGAGGAGCTAAAGTTTGGAATTCCCACTCGCCGAGCCGCCCCATGCCAAATGGTCACTACTAGTCGTTCTTCTCCTCACCGCAGCAGCTCGATCCCATGCCTCAACTCCCCCGGAAGGCTCTCCAGCCTCTCATATTTAAACCCCTCACCCTCACGGCCATGGAGGAGAGTTGAACAAACCTTGCCGAAACTCGCCAAAATTGTTCCAAACCCTTCTCCACCCTGTAGAGCAGCTTGATCCCCAAGGTCAATTTGCCCTAATCCCCACTCGATAAAATCCAATTTCCCAACCGAAATTCCACCCAAAACCAGGACACTTCTCCACAGTGAGCCAATTCCCAAATTGATTGGTTCTACACCTTCACCGTACCAAGGGAAGGTGTCCACCAAAGAAAAGCCCCATCTCCGAGCCACCCAAGCTTGCTCCAACCTCCAAGCTTTGTGATCGGGCTTGGTCGAAATCACATCTGGACAATTCATCGACCAGGAGACTTCATCCGGAGCTCGCCGGGATCCAATCGAAGGTGCAACAACTCTCGCATCGAAGCCACACTTCTCTGAGCAAAGGTATGAGCTAATTCTTCATCCCGAGCTTCTAGAGATTCTCCATTTCCAATGCCTTAGTTTCAATGCATGATAACCGTATAGATGTGTTCGTCTCTTCAAGACGAATCCATAGAGCATAAGAACATGAAAATCCATTGAGTATCGAGCGAGATCTTAGTGGATTTAGTGTGGACGCGCTCTCGGCGAGGACGCTCGGGGACGATGAACGGATGCCGTCCATTCAATACACGCGCGGACGGACGGCTCGGGATGGTGTCGGACCGTGAGATGGTACAAGAACCGCGGGGCCCGGCCGCCGACTCAGGTGGCGGCGTCGAATGGGAGCGTGACACGCGGCGTTTCGGAGATGCCGAGGATGAGCTGGCGCCGCGTGGATAAATAGAAAATTAGGGTATTTTTTGATTTATTTAATTCCCTAAACTTCAAAAATTCATAACTCGTGTAGAAAGATCGAAAAAATAAAATAAGAATACCCTCTTTCTCAAATGAATCGGAGGAGACTAATGTGGAAAAGAAATCATTTAATTTCATCAAGTATTTTATTTTTTATAATTTATTTACTCTCTGCATACTTTTAATTCTCCATGCATGTATACAATTCACCATGGCATGAGACCATAGAAGTTTTGAAGCCTCCGAATTCGGGAACATTCCCCGAATTTTCCAAAGTCGAGGCCATCCCTATGAAGAGTTATTGATTTTTCAAGTTCATGTTACCGTTTTGAGTATTTTAATTCCAATAAATAACATATTGTGAGATAAATTCTAGGAAAATTTGAGAATGTTTCTTATGACCGGAGGACCCTAGGAAAAATAGGTTTTGAAGTTAGTTCATTTAAAACAACCCTAATCGGCTTAAACACCCAAAATAGGTCTCTAATTAATTAGAGTTAACCATGCATCAAATTGACTTGAAATCAATTCTCCACCGACCTTTAGGATCAGAGGAATCCACCATAAAAGTTTGAGATCAATCGGACATGGTTAGCCCTACTAATCGGCTGAGTAAGCCACTTAGTCATTTTAAACTTTAAAAATTCATAACTTTTAAAATACCTTTCAAAAATTCACCAAATTGGTTTTGGAGCCTCTCTGATATCAGGAGAACCTAAGAAAATTAAAATTTCAATTTTCTAAAAAAGTTGATTTTTAATAATATTTTAATATTTTTAATAATTAAAAAATAATAAAAATCACAAAAATAATAAAATCCACCAAAATGTCACATTTTGAATTTTAATCACTTAGGAACAAATCCCATATTTTTCTTAGGTCTATTTAGTGAGATATTAAATTTTAAAGCTCTAGGGCAATTTTAAAATAAAAAAAAATGTATTTTCTAGCATTTTCACTAAAATAATTATAATAAATCATAGAAAAATCAAAAAATTGCAAAATTTGCTTCTCTGATTTTCTTGATATCAGAGAGATTTTTGAAAAATATAAAATTCATTTTTCAACATTTATTTTATTTTTAAATTAATTAACACTCCAAAACTTAAAATAATTATAATAAAAATAATATAATTCAAAAAATCACCAAAATTGGTCCAAGTGGTCCTCTGGTCATTAGGAATGTCCCCTAATTTTCTTAAGGACAGAAACTTTCCCTTGTTCATGTTATTAAATTTTCCTTGAAAATCTCTATTTTCTACCAAAAATAATTATATAAATAAATTAAATACAGAAAAATCACATTTTCTCCTCTCATGTCTTTATTGACATATGAGTGAAGTTATATAAAAATTCCAAGTTAATTTGAATTCAATTTAGTGAGTTATGAAATTATTAAGCTTAAAGGGTAAAGTGGTAATTAAATTTTTTAACCCTTAATTAAAACTTTCGGTTTAATAAAAAATTAACAAGTAAAATATTTGATCCTAATCTGATTTGGATGATTGAAATTTAAATAATTAAAGGGTAGAAACCCATTAAGAAATTTTAAAATGATTAAACTTTAATTAAATAATGGATTAAATTTGGAAGAATAATAAAATTGGAATTATTAAAATAGGGATATTATTAGGAAGAAATTTATTCTTTAATTTAAAAATCCCTAAATTAATTATCTCATTAATATTCAATTCTTAATTAAAATGATAACTCAAATTCAAAACATTAAAAGACTTAATCATTAAACTAAAATTAAATTATTAAACTCTTTTAAAAATTTCAATTAAATTAAAAAAAAATTAAATTAAAAATTAAATTAAATTAAGTAAATTAAATTGGATTAAATTAAATTAAATTAAATTAAAATTAAAAGTTGAATTAAATTAAATTAAATTAAATTAAAATAAACAAATTAAATTAAATTAAATAAATTAAATTAAATTAAATTAAATCAAATTAAATCAAATTAAATTAAATTAAATAATTAAATTAAATTAAATTAAATTAAATCAAATTAAATTAAATTAAATAATTAAATTAAATTAAATTAAATTAAATCAAATTAAATTAAATTAAATCAAATTAAATTAAAACTAAATCAAATCAAATTAATTAATGGAACATCAAATCAAATTAAATTGAATTAAATTGAATTAAAATTAAATTAAAACTTAATTAAATTAAATTAAATTAAATTAAGTTGAATTAAATATAACATCACCAAAGACATAAAGAATTCAAAATAAATCTAAAATAACATGAACACTATTCCAAATTTAAACCCATTAATGGAAATTAAACTAAATCACAAATCATTTGAACACCAATTTACCCTCGAAAGCTTTGGTTATTATAACTCCTAAACATAACATTAAATGAAATGTTACTTCACTTATAGGATATTCAAATGTCATAGTTCACTGAGCAAATTAACAAAACTTGAATCCCTGGACGATTAATTCATTTATATAATTAAACCCATTCGACTTAAAACAATCCTAGAAATATTGAAAAGATGTTTAAGATTATTCTTAAGCACTTCCTCAATATGATAGGACATTTATAAGAACAATCGGACTTAATTGTTCTTCGATGAAGAAAATCGTCCTTAAACCAAAACACAAAGAACCTAGACGTCATAGAGACGACTAGCCATAGGATTAGGAATTTGGTAGAAAACCATAACTCTTACCTTAGCTTTACCTAGGAACTCGCTTAAATATTCTAATCGTGTTTTAAGTACAACTTGGATGACTGGAAGACCCTCCGGTACGCTTTTATTTTATTGCAATTTACTTTCCCGCAATTTACTTTCTGCAATTTACTTTATCGCAAATGCACTTTACTTTTCTCGCATGATAAAACAACCGTTGTATGAAAACCCCCACCTTTAGGATAGACCCTAAAACCGAAACCAAAACTAAGTTAAAAGTCATCGCAAGATAAAATTCACCGCCACAACATTTCAAAATATAAAACAACTCAAAATTTAATCACAAACGTAACACAAAACTACAATTACAATTAAATTAAAACGTCCTCGTTGGATGATCTGGGATACCTCGGATGATGTAACCTACGTGTTGCTAACGGGATTTCCCACGGCCTAAATGAAAGTGTGGAACTCATTTAGTCGAGTTTAGCAAATTCATCCGGACTAAGTGAATCCGATAAAAATAAGGATGCCGAAGGATGGAACCGCGGGATCTTAACCGGTGTCGTTATAATCAACTTTAAGATTTGTTTTAATTAAAATATTGAAAACACCCGGAAATTAAGATTTTCTCTAAACCAAAACACTTTTCTCATCCCCCGATTTATGACTTCTAAAACTAAACCTCTCGCAACAACAAGGAGCTCGGAGCATGGTGGGCAAAGACGGCCATCGTCGTCAAGAAACTCGAATCTACTTCAAGAAAACTTTCCTAGAATTAAATAACAAAGCCATAGGACTTCGAGGTAGTTTGCTCTAGTGCAACATAAATCCTCAACCCTTTGTTGTGCATTTGCATGATCAGTGTCATGTAAATTAAGCCCTAACCGGCTTTAGATTCCGAGGTAGTCGTTCGATACGACATAAACCCTCACATCTTCGAGGCTATTCGTGTGATTTTATCATACAAATATAAGCCCTAATTAATTAAAAAATCGACAAGATCAAAACATTAAATAAATATTAGGACTTCCTTAAATCCAAGCCAAACAATAGATAGTCGGAAATTACCGAAGTTCGCTTCGAGTCCGTGATTTCTCCTACCTTTCTTTCTTCGGATTCCCAAAACAAAATGTTCCAAATTCGATCCATTCCCTATCGAAATTCCAAATTTCAATTCCTCGAAAATCTTAAACTTTCAAATTCTCGAGAGTAGAATTATCGATTATTATCGAGAGTTTTCTTAGGTGATTCCCGTCACTTAAGATGTAATTAACTATAAGGGCTTACCCTTATAGGGAATTTTAAAGAACCTGTGTAATATAAACCCCGTTTAATGTTTTCATATTAGCAGTGGAATTTTGTCGGCTTATAAAATTGGTTCGCGATCAAACGGATGTCACAAATCTTCTAGTTTATTTAATCGAGCCCCACCGTCAGCAAGTGTGTCTATCCTTAGGGATAGATACACGGCTCTGTGGTGCGGTGCTCGTTTATATAAACTATTTGGGATGTGAGATCGGTTTAATCTCATATCTTAAAACCTTCAAATTTAAAATTATTTTCAAAATCAAATACTACTTTTCAAATTATTTATTTTAATTAAATTAAAAATTCGCCAACAGCTTCTGTTAGGCGACCCCCTTTTCAAAATAAAACACACAACCTAAAAATATGCCGACACTACACAGTAATACCATTCGGACTAAAGAACGCAGGAGCAACATATCAAAGGGCAATGACAAAGATTTTTGATGATCTCATTCACAACCAAGTCGAGTGCTACGTGGACGATGTGGTCATCAAAAACAAACTGAAGGAAGATCACCTGTATGATTTGAGAATTATTTTCGAGCGACTGAGGCAATACAAACTTAAGATGAATCCCTTAAAATGCGCCTTCGGCGTCACCTCCGGGAAATTATTAGGATTTTTTGTTCGACATCGCGGAATCGAAATTGATCCGGAAAAGATTAAAGCTATCATAGAGATGCCGCCTCCTAAAACCTTAAAACAGCTACGATCCTTCCTAGGGAAGCTGGCATATCTTCGACGCTTTATCTCAAACTTGTCGCGTAGGTGTCACCCTTCTCGCATTAGTTAAAAAGGATGCCAAATTCGTTTGGGAAGAGAAATGCCAATGGGCCTTCGAGGACATTAAGCAATACTTAATGACACCTCCTCGTCTTAGCAGACCTCAATCTCGGTAGACCATTAATACTTTATACCGCAGCCTTAGACGACTCTCTCGAGTCTCCGCTAGCCCCAAGTCAATGACGCGGGAAAAGAAAATGCTCTTTATTACTTAAGCTGTCGTCTATTACCGACGAAAGTAAAGTATCCTCCGATTGAGAAGCATTGTTTGGCCATGATCTTCGCCGCTCAAAAGCTCAGGCACTACGTGCTTTCTCATAAGATCAACCTCATTTCAAAAGTTAATCAGTTGCAATATTTGATGACCGGACCGACACTTTCTGGCAGACTTGCCAGGTGGTCAATGATACTATTACAATTTGATATAACTTTCGTTCCTCTTCGCGCCGTAAAGGGACAAATACTAGCCGACTTCCTCGCAAAGACATCCTTTACCGGCAGATTCACCTCTCTACGACGATTTGCCTCGACGAGCGGATAATAAGCCTAGAAGACACCGATGATCAACGTTGGGAACTATACTTCGACGGAGCGTCCTCAGTACAGAAAGACAAAGAATCACAAACGATAGTGCCCGGTAAAGCAGGAATCGGACTAATCTTTATAACACTGGAGCAGGGGATGTTAAGATACTCCTACCACTTAACAGAGCCATGCACAAACAACGAGGTAGAATATGAGGCCCTCATAGAAGGACTAGAACTGACCATTCAAATGGGAATAATGGATATCAACATCTACAGAGATTCTCAGTTGATCATTCAACAGGTCCCCGGACAATACAGAATCTTAAAGCCAAGACTCGAGCAATACTTTCGGTATGCCATGAAACTATTGGAACAAATTCTGAATGTAACAATCTACAAGATCCCTAGAAGAGAAAATGCCCTCGCAGATGCGCTAGCTCGCCTTGCAAAAGAATTTGCCTGCTTACAAGATGAGTCAGTTGAAGTGTCAGTTCAAGGATGACAGTCCTATCACGAACTCGACATGGATATGATACGTAAATCGAAAAAGCAGAGAATCAGCTATGCAGTAGTGACAGAAAACACAGGAGATTGGCGTCAACCACTAATAGACTACCTGCAAACAGGTAAATTACTGGACGATAAGTCATTAGCCCATCAAATCAAGAAAAGAACTCTGTCTTATGCATTAAAAAACAATACATTATACAGAAGGTCTTTTGATCAGATGTGCTTAAGATGCCTAAACGGGTCCGAGGCTTGTGAAATTGTCAAATAGGTACACTCAGGACTTTGTGGCGCTCATCAGTCGGGTCCGAAAATGAAAATGAAAATTAAAAGACTAGGGTACTACTGGCCCTCAATGATGACCGACTGTATGAAAATCGCCAAGAGCTGTCACTAGTGTCAAGTGCACAGAGTGGTTCTACACCAACCTCCAAATGTGCTACATCCGACAATTGCGTCGTGGCCATTTGAGTGTTGGGGCACAAATATAGTGGGTCCGATAGAACCACCTTCTTCAAGAGGACATCGCTTCATCCTTGCAGCCTACGTACTACTTTTCTAAATGGGCAAGTGAGCTCCACTCGTAGAAGTAAAGGCACACCATGTGCTACGCTTTTCAAAAATCAAGTTGTATACCGTTTCGAGTACCGCGCGAATCATTTCGTATAATGGGTCCGCATTCGAAGCACAAAAATCAACAATTTTGTCGAAGACATGGAATCGATTGGCGATACTCAACAATCTATTACCCAAGAGCAAACGACTTGGCCGAGGCTTTTAATAAAACTCTCGTTCAGATTTTAAAGAAAACCTTGGATGACAACAGGAGAAATTGGCACGAGAAATTGTTAGAAGCCTTATGGGCCTACAGGACGACTTTCAGGACTCCTACTCAGTCTACGCCTTACGCTTTGGTGTACGGGTTCGAGGCCGTTTTACCTTTGGAGGTCCAGCTTCCATCACTCAGGATTGCAGCTTGCAAATAAAATTACTACAGAAGAAAATGCCATATTACGACTGGAAGAACTGGAAAGCTTGGAAGGGAAGAGACTTGCAGCACAACAAAATTTGGAACTGTACCAAGCTAAGATGATCCAGGCCCATGATAAACTGCTCCACCCAAGAACTTTAAATGTTGGTGACTTAGTTCTTGTTCTCAGAAGACCTATTCTTGCACATCGCAAGATATGAGGCAAATTTGAACCGACTTGGGAAGGGCCGTTCGTGGTCGAGGCGATCTACTCGGGGGCTCCTACCAACTTGTGAATTGCCAAGGAGAATGACAAATGCTTCCAATCAATGGACGGTATTTAAAGAAGTATTACGCAACCTGATGTTTCGAAGGGTGGCCTCTAAAATAGAGTCTTATCCCTATAAACATGGGTGAAGCAATCACTTTGTGACTGGGTCCGAACTCAAAAACATAAAAATGGATAAAATAATATATGTGCTAAAAATAAAATATGTGAAATCATAGTAACAAAGTTTTACCCTTCCTTTCAAATCAAATCTTGTTCCTGATCTTTCCTCATCTTTTCCTACCTTCCTTTAAATTAAAATAAGTGAATAAGAATCTTCAGTGATAAGTATTTTCTTAATGTTCTTGTTCTTAGTACAGCCCCTGATCCTTTCCTTGTCTTCTTCGCAGGAAAATGTCGAACGGGCGGTTGGTCCTAAACTTTAAAAATGGCGTGAGTCTTGCACTCGATGAAAAGAGGGTGAAGGATGGAGCAGTGATAGAAATTGATTCTGACTTCACACCAACATGCCCTACAAGTATGAAGAAAATGATCGGGTCCCAGTGGACCGAGAAGAGCTTCATACGCAGACAATGGATGAAGATGGGTGGCCCAAGCCACCAATCCAGCAACAAGAAAAGAAAGACAAACACCGAGGAAAGCAAGAAGATCAAGTCAGTAGTTGTCACGGCAGAGGGTAGGCTCATCAGCGCCGCGCCAGCAGAGATTCAAGGGGTAAGGAGAGCTACTCTCACTGCCACTCAAAGAAGGAATAAGAATCGCCGTATCCGCAAGATGTTCACTAAACTAGTAGCAGGACAACACAAGGAAACAACCATCTTCGCCAACACACACATTCCAAAGATACCGGTTCGTCAGGAACCAGAAAGAAGAAAGTCAATGCCGAGAAAATCAGAACAGATCGAAAAAGTGCCAAGAATAACAGAAATAGAATCATTGCCTCGACACCGGACAGAGATACCATATCTGAAGAACCTTGTTGTGGAAGCAACCCTGGAGGATGTCCCGACAGAGACAATCCCCTAGGAGCCAAGGTATGCAGGAGAACGCGAAGGGATTGAGCCATACATCCCGCAATACTTTACTAGGCCTCGTCACTTGCAGATTATCCTAGAATATGAACTAGAAAGAATGCAAAATGTTGAGAAGAAGACTTTCGAATACTTTGAAAGGATTAGAGGCAAAAGAATCAACATTTTGGAAGGCCTCAAGTTACACACAGGTGTATTCTCAGAGTACGAGCAATAGCAGATTGTGGATTGCATTTTAGAACTTCAGAAGATGGGTCAAGCAGGCCGTTTGAGAGAAAAGACTTATTCGGAACCCCGGAAATGGATGCCAGGGAAAGGAAGAGTCACAATACAATGCGGATGTTGCTATAACTTCACAGAGGACAGAAAAGGAAATCCACCAGGGATACTCCATCACGGTGAGGTGGATCCAATGCCGAGAATAATTAAAAGAATGGTGAAAAGAATGATAATGTGGAGGGTGCTGCCAGCAGACTGCATACCCAACAGTTGCATCATCAACATTTACTGTAAGGGCGACCGCATACCTCCACACATAGACCACCATGACTTTGTCGACATTTCGCACAGCTTTGTTCGTCAACCAATGCAATATCATGTTCGGATCCGACCTCCGGATAACAGGCCCGGTAAGTTTCGAGGGCCGGTGGAGATACCACTTCCGGTAGGTTCCGTCATGATATTACAAGGAAATGGAGCAGTACATCGCAAAACATTGTATACCGGGAGTACCAAAGGAGTGGATCTCCGCTCACGTTTGAAGGATGGACAACAGAAAGGCACCTTACCACTTCCAGCCAGATCTAGAATTGGAGAGTCTCCGGCCCTACGAGCTTTGAGTTACATGGGAAATAACACACCTCCATTATACATCCATGCGGCATTCCTGCCAAGGATGGCTTGGAAGGTGATGTTATTGACCGTGTATCTCATTATGCAGACATGGATTTTTAACAGATACTTTTTGGATGGATCAACAAGAATCATACATAGCCGTTTCGAGTCATGGATCGTATGAGAAAAATTTCGCATCGAGTTGTATGATGTATCTTCAACAAGATTGGAATGAAAGTGACCATGTCACATTTTGCCTTCACCTCTTTTTGTGCAAATTGATCGGTGTCGACCTCATTTTCGATGAGGTCTTCCCTTCTTCTCGTTTAGTGCTTAGATCTCAGCCTCAGCTTTTCCTTTCGACTATCTTAGAGGACTAGAATCGGGACCCGCCTTTTAGAAATTCAAACCACTTCTAAACTCCCCGCAAACTCCACAAACTCGACTATAGACCCCTAATCACCTGTAGGGTCGAAATCAAATGTGGAAGTTTAAAGGATGAGTTCCCATGTGACTCTTCGGCCTTAGATCGCTTCTGAGCGGCCCGGTCTCGGTGAAGGGGCCGACATACATTACACTTACACACTACATTTCCACACACTTCCTAAAACCACACCCATACCCAACTCGACCTCCCGACTCATGTAGGTGAGTCACATGGATGGTCCTTAACCCCTAAGCCCTCGCGCAAGAGGTTAGGAACAACATAGCTGAATGCCTCAAATGAGTCCTTTCATGGCTCATATGGGCTTGAATGGCTTCATGGCTCAACCAAAATGATTTCACCCCACCCAAATTCACCCAATCTTCAATTTCCCAAATTTTCAATTTTTGACCCCCGGACCCTACACCTACTAAACCTACCCAAAACCCTCGAATTACCCAAATTTTTGCAAAATCTCCAAATTACCTAAAATTTTCCAAAATCAATCCCAAACACCTCCACATCACTCAAATTGATCATCCATACCCAAAAATACCAAAAATTCCAAGAAAACCCCCCAATACCCTCCAAATACCCAAAATACCCTTCTTGGCCTAAAAATCCAAAAATTCAGAAAATTCCCAGAAAATTCCAGAAAATCCCAAATATTCCCAATTTCATTTTGTCCAACTACACCATGGGCCAATTTTGTCAATTTACCCTACTTTTGTCAAAACCCCCAAATCGACCCATTTTAACCCAAAGTGGACCCAATGTCAAACCAAACATACCCAATTGACCCCAATTTTGGTCCAATTCAATTCTAAACTTCAATTCAACATTCCCAATACCAATTTAGACCAAATCCAAGTCCAATTTGATTGACATTTGGATCCAATTTCACTTTGGGCCTTAAAGCCCAAATTTGGACCCATGACCCAAACTTAGCCCAAACTAACCCAATTCAACTCCAATTAACCCCAAATCTTTTCTAAACCTTCCTTAACATCCTCATAAACAAAACACTAACATGATTTGCCCAAGATTTTGACCCAAACCCCACTCAAATTCAACCCAAAATCAAAAAGCCCAAATTCGACCTAAACTCAAATCTAACCCAAATAGGCCCAAACCCCAAAATTAAAACCCAACCAAAGCCAAAACCTTTTTGAAACACTCCCATAAACATTTCTTAATATTTATTTTACATCAATTTCAACCCTAGCCCAACATTGGCCCAAGTTAGCCCAATTCGACCTACATTGGCCCATTCACCAAAAGAATTCAAATCCAACCCAATTCAAGTCCAAACTAGCCCAAATTTGCTTCAAGTCACTCATGACACATCCATGAGCTAAACCCAATAATTATTTGGCCCAACCTCTTTACAAAATTTCATCCCAAAATCCATTTTAAAATTCAAGAGCCCACTTTCCTAATCCATCTTAAAAGCCCATCTAAAACCCTTTCAAAAAAGCCCAAAATTCTTCCAAGGCCCATATGACATTTCCCCTCATCATACTTTCAATTAAAATCATCCCTAAGTCCTAAATTCATCATCAAATAATTCCAAATCAAGCCTCATGCCAAATCACCCCTAAATACCAAAATTTTCCTTAAATCCATTTCCATGAAATCGACTTTACTTTTCCCAAGCCAAATGGAGCCATGGAGCCATGCATAAGCCATATGCAAGCCATGAGAGCCTCTTTACATGTCACCATGCCATTTTGGGCAAAAGGAGGAGGCTCTTTCCTTAACTCCTAAAGGTGGTTAACCACTTACATGATTCCACTAAACCATGCTTAAGCCTAATCGTACTTGGATCGCGACTTGACCCCACTAATCAAGCCGATCCAAATCACTTTCTCCTCAGCCTAAACCAGGCCTCGGGTGGTGCACCTAGCCCAAATGGGTGGGTTGACCCATTTAGGTCCAAATCTAGCCATGCCCCATTCCACTTCGGATCAAAGCCTTTACACATGTCCATGGCCAATTGATCGCACAAACCTCCAGCCCCGACCCACCCGACCTCGAGGGTGACCCATGCCTCGGCCGGCCGGCCACCAGAGCCGCCGGAAAACACCATGGCCGAGAGCTCACATGTGAGCCAACATTGAAATTCTCACTTGCCGAGCCGCCCCATCCCTAGTGGTCACCATGGCCGATCTTCTCCTCACCGTAGCAACTCGATCCCAAGCCCTAACTCTCCCTGGGAGGCCCCCGCACCAACTCTATTTAAACTCCACCCTCTCGGCCATGAGGGGAGCCAAGCACAAACCTTGCCGAAACTCGCCAAAATTGTTCCAAACCCTTCACCATCCTTAGAGCAGCTTGATTCCCGGTGTCAATTTGCCCTAATCCCCACCAACAGAGCCCAATTTCTCAACCGAAATTCCACCCAAAACCAGGACACTTTGCCACAGCTGAGCCAATCCTCAAATCGACCGGTCCTACACCTTCACCGGACCAAGAGGAGAAGTTTCCCACCGAAAGCCCCATCTCCGAGCCACCCAGCTGCTCCAGCCTCCAAGCTTTGTGGATCGGCCGTGGTCACTTTCATATCCAGTACAATTCACCGCACCGGAGACTTCATCCGGAGCTTGCCGGACCCAATCGAAGGTGCAACAACTCTCGGATCGAAGCCACACTTCTCCGAGCTAAGGTATGAGTTAACTATTCATCCCGAGCTTCGGAGATTCTCCATTTCAAATGCCTTAGTTTCAATGCATGTTAGCCGTATAGATGTGTTCGTCTCTTCAAGACGAATCCATAGAGCATAAGAACATGAAAATCCATCGAGAATCGAGCGAGATCTTAGGGATTTAGTGTGGACGGCTCTCGGGCGAGAACACTTGGGACGATGAACGGATGCCGTCCATTCGATACACGCGCGCACGGACGGCCAGGATCGCGTCGGACCAGGAGACGCGTACGAGAACCGCGGGGCCCGGGCCGCCGACTCGTGTGGCGGCGTCGAATGGGAGCGCGACGCGTGTGCGTTCGGAGCCGCCGAGGTCGACGCGGCGCCGCGTGGATAAATAGAAAATTAGGGTATTTTTCTATTTATTTAATTCCCTAAACTTCAAAAATTCATATCTCTGTGTAGAAAAATCACAAAAATAAAATAAAAATACCCTCTCGCTCAGGTGAACAGTAGGAGAATAATGTGGAAAAGAAATCATTTAATTTAATTAAGTATTTTATTTTTTATGATTTATTTACTCTCTGCATACATTTAATTCTCCATGCATGTATACAATTCACCATGGCATGAGACCATAGGGTTTTGAAGCCTCCGAACTCGGGAACATTCCCCGAATTTTCCAAGGTCGTAGGCCATCTCTGTGAAAAGTTATTTATTTTTCAAATGCATGTTGTTGTTTTGAGTATTTTAATTCCAAAAATTAGCATGTTGTGAAATAAATTCTAGAAATATTTGGTGATGTTCCTTATGACCGGAGGACTCTAGGAAAAATAGGACTTGAGTTAATTCACTCGCATTAACCCTAATCGGCTTAAACACCCAAAATAGGTCTTTAATTAATTAGAGTTAACCAGGTATCAAATTGACTTGAAATCAATTCTCCACTGACCTTTAGGATCAGAGGAATCCACCATAAAAATTTGAAGTCAATTGGACTTGGTTAGCCCCACTAATTGGGTTGATTAAGCCACTTAGCCATTTTAAACTTTAAAAATTCATAACTTTTAAAATACTTTTTAAAAATTCACCAAATTGGTTTTGGAGCCTCTCTGATATCAGGGGAACCTAAAAAAATTAAAATTTTAATTTTCTAAAAAAGTTGATTTTTAATAATATTTTAATATTTTTAATAATTAAAAAATAATAAAAATCACAAAAATAATAAAATTCACCAAAATGTCACATTTTGAATTTTAATCACTTAGGAACAAATCCCACATTTTTCCTAAGTCTATTTAGTGAGATATTAAATTTTAAAGCCCTAGGGTAATTTTAAAATTAAAAAAATGTATTTTCTAGCATTTTCACTAAAATAATGATTATAAATCATAGAAAAATCAAAAAATTGCAAAATTTGATTCTCTGGTTTCCTTGATATCAGAGAGATTTTTGAAAAATATAAAATCCATTTTTCAACATTTATCTTATTTTTAGATTAATTAACACTCCAAAACTCAAAATAATTATAATAAAAATAATATAATTCAAAAAAATCACCAAAATTGGTCCAAATGCTTCTCTGGTCATTAGGAATGTCCCCTAATTTTCTTAAGGACAGAAACTTTTCCCTTGGTCATGTTATCAAATTTTCCTCGAAAATCTCTATTTTCCACCAAAAATAATTATATAAATAAATTAAATACAGAAAAATCACATTTTCTCCTCTCATGTCTTTATTGACATATGAGTAAAGTCACATAAAAATTTCAAGTTCATTTGAGTTCAATTTAGTGAGTTATGAAATTATTAAGCTTAAAGGGTAAAATGGTAATTAAAATCTTTAATCCTTAATTAAAACTTTAGGTTTAATAAAAAATCAACAAGTAAAATATTTGATCCTAATCTGATTTGGATGATTGAAATTTAAATAATTAAAGGGTAGAAACCCATTAAACAATTTCAAAATGATTAAACTTTAATTAAATAATGGATTAAATTTGAAGAATAATAAAATCGGAATCATTAAAATAAGGGATATTTATTAGGAAGAGATTTATTCTTTAATTTAAAAATCCCTAAATTAATTATATCAACTAATATTCAATTTTTTAATTAAAATGATAACTCAAATTTAAAATATTAAAAGACTTAATTTCAATTAAAATTAAAAATAAAGTAAATTAAAGATAAATTAAATTAAGATTAAATTTAAAAATTAAATTAAATTAAATTAAATAATTAAATTAAATTAAATTAAAAAATTAAATTAAATTAAATTAAATAATTAAATTAAATTAAATTAAAAATTAAAATTAAATTAAATTAAATAATTAAATTAAATTAAATTAAACAATTAAATTAAATTAAATTAAAATTAAATTAAATTAAATTAAACAATTAAATTAAATTAAATTAAATAATTAAAATTAAATTAAATTAAATTAAATAATTAAATTAAAGTTAAATCAAATCAAATTAATTAAACATCAAATCAAATTAAATTAAATTAAACTAAATATAAAGCAACTCAACACTATTCCAAATTTAAACCCTTTAACTTAAATCAAATCATTCAATACTAATTTACCCTCGAAAGCTTTGATTATTGTAACTCCTAAATGAAACATTAAATGGAGTGTTACTTTACTCATAGGATATTCAAATGTCCTAGTTCACCGAGCAAGTTAACAAGACTCAAAACCTCTGACGATCTATTCATTTATATAATTAAATTCATTCGACTTAAAATAATCCTAGAAATATCGAAAAGATGTTTAAGATCCTTCTTAAGCACTTCCTCAATATGATAGGATATTTACAAGAACAATCGAATTCGATTATTCTTCGATGAAGAAAATCGTCCTTAAACCAAAACCCAAAGAACCTAGACGTCATAGAGACTGACTCAGCTATGTGATTAGGAATTTGGTAGAAAACCATAACCTTTCCCCTAGCTTTACCTAGAACTTGCTTAAATATTCTAATTGTGTTTTAAGTGCAGCTTGGGATGACGGGAAGACCCTCCAGTACGCTTTTATTTTATCGCAATTTACTTTCGCAATTTACTTTCTGCAATTTACTTTATCGCAAATGCATTTTACTTTTCGTACGATAAAACAACCGTTGCATGAAAACCCACACCTTTAGGATAGTCCCTAAAACTAAAACCAAAACTAAGTTAAAAGTCATCGCAAGATAAAATTCACCGCCACAACATTTCAAAAGATAAAACAACTCAAAATTTAATCACAAACAGAACACAAAACTACAATCGCAACTAAATTAAAACGTCCCGTTGGATGATCGGGAATACCTCTGATGATGTAACCTACGTGTTGCTAACGGGATTTCCTACCGGCCTAAATGAAAGTGTGGAACTCATTCAACTGAGTTTAGCAAATTCATCCGGACTAAGTGAATCCGATAAAAATAACGATGCCGGAAGGATGGAACCGCGGGATCTTAACCGTGTCGTTATAATCAACTTTAAGATTTGTTTTAATTAAAACACAAAAAACACTTGGAAATTAAGATTTTCTCTAAACCAAAACACTTCTCTCATCCCCCGATTTATGATTTCTAAAACTAAACCTCCGCAACAACAAGGAGCTTCGAGCATGGTGGGCAAGACGGCCATCGTCATCAAGCAAAACCTAAGTCTACTTCAACAGAAACTTTCCTAGAATTAAAACAACAAAGCCATAGGATTTCGAGGTAGCTCACTTAGTGCAACATAAATCCTCAACTCTTCGTTAGGCATTCGTATTGCAAATTAAGCCCTAACCGGCCTTAGATTCCGAGGTAGTCGTCCGATACGACATAAACCCTCACATTTTCTAAAGCTATTTGTTTGATTTTATCATACAAATATAAGCCCTAATTAATTAAAATCGGCAAGATCGAAATACTAAATAAACATTAGGACTTTCCTAAATTCAAGCCAAACGATAGGATAGTCGGGAAATTATCGAAGTTCACTTCGAATCAGTGATTTCTCCTACCTTTCTTCCTTTGGATTCACAAAACAAAAATGTCCCAAAATTTGATCCATTCCCTATCAAATTCCAAAATTCAATCTTCGAAAACCTTAAACTTTCAAATTCTCGAGAGCGTAATCATCGATTATTATCGAGAGTTTTCTTAGGTGATCCCCGTCACTTAAGATGTAATTAACTATAGTGGGCTTGCCCTTATAGGGAATTTTAAAGAACCTGTGTAATATAAACCCCGTTTAATGTTTTCATATTAAGCAGGGGAAACTTGTCGGCTTATAAAATTGGTTCACAGCACCAAACGGATGTCACTAATCTTCTAGTTTATTTAATCAAGCCCCACCATCAAGCAGCTGTGTCTATCCTTAGGGATAGGTACACAGCTCAGGTGCGGTGCTCGTTTATATAAACTATTTGGGATGTGAGATCGGCTTGATTTCATATCTTAAAATCTTCAAATTTAAAAATTATTTTTAAAATCAAATACTACTTTTCAAATTATTTATTTAAATTAAATTAAAATTCGCCGACGATTTCGTTAGCGACCCCTCTTCAAAATAAAACACGACCTAAAAAATAAAAAATAATAAAAAATAAAAAATAAGCCGCACAAGATTTCGGCGACTCCACTGGGAAAATTCCTCTCTCCATTATAATCAAATAATTCCGCTTTCAAAAATCGGTAGTGTATCCATGTCCCTAATGGATCAAACTACCCTTCTTTCCGTTGGAATACTATGTTCATTTCTATCTCGAACAAGTATACCCAACATTCTCTCGGATTTAGGAGCCACCGTTTAGACACCCCTAAAAGAGAGGTTCCGAGATCCTTTTACCTCATTTCTGAGGTGGGGTGGACCCCCAATAGGTGTTAGTTTAGGAGTGATCCTTCGAGTCGGGAAGTCTTGCTTAAGACTTTCTTTTCCTTTCTGAATCGGATTCCTTACCTTCTCTACACCTTTGAACGTTCCGTTCTAAATAAACAAACCCTCTAATAAGTGATTCTTTTAAATGATAAATACATGAACAAAGAATGAGTTCGGACTCTTTTCAATTCCTTTCTTTTCGTCCTGAAGAAAAGAAGCATAACTCGGGACTCGACAACCGTAATCTATCTCGTGAAATGGAAGCCCCGAAACCGATTTTCTCCTTCACCAACGGACCGGACTTCGCCGTCTATAAGGATGAGCCGCCCGACAATGGGGTCATCCGATTTGGACAGAGGATTCGAAAACACGAACGTCAAAGTCACCGACGTCTCCTCTTCGCACCGACGAACAAGGTATCCGAAGCCGAGGAGCCACCGCTCGAGTTCAACCTTAGGTCGACCCAAGAGTTTCCTCCCCCGCAAAGGGTCCCGACTAGGAGGAGTACTCGCTGTCCGCAGAGGACCGTTCTCACTACCCCCACCGGTCTAGTTGTTTCCGCACCTACCCCGACTTCTCGCCAAATCAAAGGGGAAAGAAATCCGTAACTATGGTAAACTCCGTTACCGCGGAGGGTACGGATCTTCCCGTAAGACCTTCCGTCTTCGAAATCGGGTCCGAGCTCGAAGATTCCGTCGCCGACAAAGACCCAAAGAAGAAATAGAAATAGAAAGATCGCCAGTGGAAGCCGCAGCCGCCGAGATTGCCTTCCTGGAGGAAATTCCGAGTTACCGTAATATACACCGCTACCGTAATATACACCACCGCCCGACTACATACCACTTTTGGGAGGAAGCGGGTTCCATCCCCTCTCCGCCGCAGAGGATGAGGAGAATGTTCGCAATATTGCCGCCACATTACCTCGACCCGCATACTACAACGATAGCCGCAAGAAAAGAACTAGAACTACGCCGTTTCGCTCGACCGCAAACTTTGGTGAAAAGCTAGCAAAGAAGGAAAATTGCCCCGTGTCGAAATTCTACAAAGGATAGTGGCGGGTGCCGCTCAAATCCCGTCTCGGGCCCCGAGTAGAACCCGCCGTCATGATAGAAAAGCCAAGCAAGAGAATGAAGGCTAGCCCGCCCGTCGTAGTATCGTGATTACAGACAGGGAGGATACCACCTTCCAAAGCATTCGGCCGATGGACCATCCGGTCATGACCTTCCGCCGCTAGAAGGATGGTGCGGCGTCCCACTACGGGCAACTGAGACCGAAACAAGCAGCCCGAGAGAGAAAGTCTCGCCAGGAGGCTTGAATCCGAAGAAAGCGCTACCGCGATGAAGGGGACTCGTGAAAAAAGGACCCGGCAACCATCGCATGACAACCACAAAGATACACAGAAAGCTCCGCTAGAAGATGCCATGGAAAAGCCGAGAACCGACATCCGACGGCTGGCAAAAGAAAGAGAAGAAAAGTTCGGAGATAAGATCGACTCATCGGAATTCATGGACAACGAATATGCGAAATCAACATGGTCGAGACACGAGCTTCATCATCTTCTCAAGGTGCTCCCGCAGCCGCGTAGAAGAGAGGAGCCGGAACCGATGAAGAGACAGCCTCAGGAAAAGGACGACACGATCGCTCGTATGGCGAAGAGGATGGAAGAGATGGCCGTAGCTCTAGCCACTCTCCAAAGTCAAGTACAACCACATAGAGAGACACCCCCAGAGGTCATTCACATCGTAGACTGAGGAAAGGAGATTACATCCGTCAATGGGGATGACCAACTGAAAAAGGATACAACACAAAGTATGATCCCCGAAAAGGATATCAAGAACTTGGTAGAACGAACAGTGCGAGAAGCCCTAAGCACAATCGAAGAACGGGACATCTATTCGGACGGCAGACCTTACCCGAAGAATTCGACGCCGTCCAATACCCAAAGGGCTTCGTACCACCTCTCGTTTAAAACCTTCGACGGAACCGGAACCCCCGACAAGATGTCGCACACTTTCGTGCCGCTTGTTGCAATGCCGGCGGGAGCGATGCGCTACTCTTCCGACAAGCTTCGTTAGCGATCCGTCGAGAATCGCCTTCGACCGGTATGCGTAATTACCCAACGGATCCGTAAAGACATTCTCGTAGCTAGAGAGCCTCTTCATTAAGCGATTTGCCGGAGCTCAGCACCACATCACTATAGGTGATTTAGTAGTAGAGAAACAAAGGCCGAATGAAACTCTAGTGGATTACATACTTCGATGGAGAAATTTAAGTATGAAGTGTGAACCACAACCGCAAGAACAACATGCAACTCAGCATCTCGCTTAAAAGCATTCACGGCCCGATAAAGACTTCTCCTCAAGGGATTCACTATTAAGACTTTTGAGAAGTTGTTAAGCAAGGCCGGAAGCTTGCAAGAAGAGGCGAAGCAATTAAGTTTTGCCGACAAGACTGACAAGCGTAAGCCGGTGAAGACTTTCGAAAAGAAATCTCGGGTCGTTGCAGCTAGCTGACAAAGGCAAACAACCGATGCAAATACCACCGTAACGGCCGCAAAGAACCACAACAAAATTACCAAGAACCCCGGTCCAACTGATCAGTCGTCTCCGCAAGTATGAACAACCGTCTCGTCCGCAACGTACATCGAAGGAGCTTCCGAGCAGAGAATATCCGTTCAAAAATGAAGCAAGCACTAAAGATGTTCCGTAGCTTAATGAAAACTCCAGATTTCCAACTGCCGCAGCCCAAAAGACCGTAGGAAGTCAACAAGAAAGGTGATCCCAACTTTTGCCCCTACCATCGGATGCTTCGGGCACAAGATAGAAGATCGCATTACCTTCAAAAGTTGGCTCAACGACAACCTTCGGAAAGGAAATATAACAATCCCGAAGGAGTACATGAAGGAACCCCGTAAAGGAGGTTCCGTCAATGTTATCTCAACCGATCCCGTCATTCCGATAGATCCCTATGCAACCGACGATGGATGGACTACCGCCCGGACGAGATCTTCGAAGAAGATTTTAGATAACATCCGAACCGCTTCGTGCGAGCTTCAATTCGTAGTTCGAGACCCGTTAAGCCGTACTATCACTCGCGATGGAAGAACCACCTCGACAGAGACAATCGAAGAGAAGAAGAAAATCGACGAAGAAGAGGGGACCGAGATTCCTAAGGCTGGACTAGGGGTCGCTTATCCTAAGATAGTTGTTTCCGATTCGGGGAGAAATCCCTCGAACCTCTCGATTTTGTATGATTATCTCGCTCACTTCGATGGGATCATATAATGATAAGGGTGATGGCGTTGGCTACGTTTTGACCGTTTCTAACGATTACGTAACTAGCGACAATCCGGGCGTCGATTTCGATACCAACAACAATTCTCAAATCATACAAGATCTCGACGATCAAAATGACGAAGAAGGCATCCATCAAGGAGGCTACGAGAGTTCAACAAGCAACGGATCTATCTCGTGAGTTTCGAGGAGCTCCAGCTACGATAGAAGTTAGAGCCTTCAGATTTTGAAGATAATCCGTAAGAGCCAGCCATTCCGATTCAGAGGAAACACCAAGAAACTCAACACTAGATTCGAAGAAATTATAGAAGTCAACCTAAGAAGTGGAAAAGTTCTACCTCCGAGAACGGGTCCAAAAGACAAAGGAAAGGTGTGGTTGTTCAAGAAGAACCAACCCCAACGGAAGAAATACCCATTCGAGAAGAAGCCGAGACACAGGAGAATAAAGTGGACTACAACGTGCTAGCCCATCTTAGGAAACTACCGGCCAAACTGAGCATTTACGACGCTCTCATCTTATCAAAGGAGATGAGAGAAGCTTCGATCAAGGCCTTACTTCGATCCGGAAATTTGCTTAGCTCAAATGGCCGGAGATTCCTTAGATGAGGTTTGCTCGTTAAAGGAACAGACGAGGTGTTACCTTCACGTGACAATGACCTACTACTGGGGATGCAGATCACAACCGACCGTTGTACATTTCGGCTACAATCGGGAAGTTTACGCTCTCCGCAGTATTGGTGGATCCAGGAGCATCAATCAATATAATGAGTCTTCGAACACTAAGATACTTGGAAATTGATGCTCGCGAGCTCGAGGCCGACAAAATGTTATTAAGAGGATTCAACCGTAAAGGAGAAAGAGCCCTCGGTCAATAACGCTACCGATGAAGACCGGTGATTTAGCAAAGACAACCGCAAAATTTCATATAATCGATTCGTAAACGTCGTTCAACGCTCTACCGGGCCGACCATGGATACATGAAAACAGGATGGTACCATCATCTCTCGCATCGCTGCATCAAATATTACGATGGAGGGAACAAAGGCATCAAAGGAGACTTACAACCATTCTCCGTACATGAAATTGGAATCCACGAGGATGCACCTTATTATGCACCGCCAAAGAAAACAATCTTCTCACGAGATACCGTAACAAATAAAGCAAAGAAAGTTCGTGACAACGAAGAACCTCGAAGTTCTAGTCCAACAGCCACTCACCACTCCCTTCCGGCGAGATGGTGAAGGTTTCTCCACAACTCGCATCCGAGGTCGAGGCCGGGGACGAGGCCGTGGTAGAGACACTAGACAACCGGACGTAAGAAACCAGCCCATCAATGTCGATCGGGAAGATAGTTCCGAAGAGGAAAAAGAAATCAAGCAAGAAGCAAGAACAATAAGTCGAAAGAAGCCGCAATACAAGATCTCCCTCGAAGATGAAAAGAACGAAGAATACAAATCGATGTACGAGAAGATTAACCACTACGTACATACTATGACCCTAACTCCGATCCATTCTAATAAGATCGAGAGTATGGAGGTCAAAGAGGTACGTAGTGACGCGTGCAAAGCCGATCAAATTCTACCGTGGTGCTTCTTCCTCCAAAACCGAAAATAATGTACAATTCGAAGATGTCACTTCATCGAATTAATGGAATTACCTTTCGAGTGGTACTCTCCCCGTGTTCAAAATTTAATTCAACGTGGTTTCTTACCTCGACAATGGACAAAAGGCCAATCACAACATTTTCGAAAAGTTATGGAATAACTCCGGCCGTCCTCCCAATTCAAAGTATGGACTCGGATTCGCACGCAGGGTCGCCGACGATACCGAATTTTGCTTGGTTGTCACTTGCAAGTCCAATGAAAACCGCATGGAAACTACGTACGAACTCGAAGATTTACAAATCGGAGACGCTCCACTCGAATTCGAAGAAGAAATTAAATCCACAATAGATGAATTAATGGAAGTTAACTTAGGTACTAGCGAAGAGCTCAGTACCTACCTTTGTTAGCTCCTTACTCAACAAAGAAGACTCCGAAGAAATAATCAAATTATTAATGGAATTTAAGGACCGTTTTGCTTGGAGCTACGATGAAATGCCAGTGATTAGCCCCGCAGGTCGCAGTCCATAAGTTAGAGTGGATCCTACTTGCTCCGACCGACAAGGTCCCGTAAGAATGCGTCCGGAAATCGAACAACAAGTCATACCGAAGTTAAAAAGCTAATAGACGCTAAATTTGTCCGTGAAGAACAATACCCGACCCGGCTAGCCAACGTAGTGCCGCCGTAAAGAAGAATGGTCGATCGAATTTGTGTGGACTTCGTAGATTTAAACAAGGCATGTCCAAAAGATGAATTCCCTCTACCGATTCCAGAATCGATGATCGATATTGCTTCGACACATGAAATATTCTCATTCATGGATGGATCTTCGTGATACAACCGGATAAAAATGGCTCCAGAAGATGAAAAGCTTACAAGCATTCGTAACGCCGATCGGAGTATTTTGCTACACCAGTGATGCCATTCGGACCGAAGAACGCAGGAGCAACTTACCAAAGAGCAATGACAAGAATTTTTGATGATCTCATCCACAATCAAGTCGAGTGCTACGTGGACGATGTTGTCATCAAAAGCAAGGTAAAGGAAAACCACTCGTATGATTCGAGAATTGTTTTCGAACGATTAAGACAATTTAACCTTAAGATGAATCCCTTAAATGCGCCTTCGGCGTCACCTCCGGAAATTCTTAGGATTCGTTGTCCGACATCGTGGAATTGAAATCGACCCGGAGAAGATTAAAGCCATCTTAGAAATGCCGCCTCCCAAAACCTTAAAACAACTACGATCTTTTCAAGGAAGTCGGCATATCTTCGACGCTTTATCTCAAACCCGTCAGTAGTGTGTCACCTTTCTCGGCACTAGCTAAAAAGGACGCCAAATTTATTCGGGAAGAGAAATGCCGTAAGGCCTTCGAAGGCATTAAACAATATTTAATGACACCTCCTCGTCTTAGCAGCCCTGGCCTCGTGTAGACCGTCGATACTTTACACCGCGGCTCTAGACGACTCTCTGAGCCCCGTTAGCCTGTGTCAATGATGAGGGTAAAGAAAATGCTCTTTACTACTTGAGCCGTCGTTTACTTCCGACGGAAGTAAGGTATCCCGCAATTGAAAAGCATTGTTTGGCCCCGATCTTCGCCGCTCAAAAGCTCGTGCACTACATGCTTTCTCACAAGGTCAACTCGATTTCGAAGTTTAATCCATTGCAATACTCGATGACTCGTCCAACACTTTCCGCGTACTCGCCGATGGTCAATGATATTATCGCAATTCGATATAACTTTCGTGCCTCTCGCGTGCCGTAAAGGGACAAGTCTTAGCAGACTTCCTCGCAAAGACACCCTTTGCCGGCCGAATCTCCTCTCAATGACGATCCGCCGATGAACAAATAATGAACCTAGAAGACCCCGATGATCGACGTTGGGAATTGTATTTCGACGGAGCATCTTCAAGCACACAAAGACGAAGAATCGCAAGTGATAGTGCTCTGGTAAGGCAGAATCGGGCCAATCTTTATAACACCGGAGCGGGGATGTTAAGATACTCCTACCACTGACGTAACCGTGTACAAACAACGAAGCGTAATACGAAGCCCTCATAACGGGATTGGAATTAACCATTCAAATCTGGGATAACGTACATCAACATCTACGGGATTCACAAGCTAATCATTCAACAGATCGCCGGACAATACAGAATTTTTAAACCAAGACTCGAACAATACTTCCAAGATGCCATACAAATTGTTAGAACGCATTCCAAATGTAACGATCTACAAAATTCCTAGAAAAGAGAATGCTTTAGAGGATGCTTTAGCCCGTCTCGCAAAAGAATTCGCCCGTTTGCAAGATGAATCAATGGAAGTGTCGTTCACTGACGTCGTGTCCTATCACAGCTTCGACATGACATGATACACAAATCGAAAAAGAAAAAGAATCAGTCATGCAAGAAGGATGTAAAACACAGAAGATCGACGACGACCTATCGATGGATTACTCGCAAACAGAAAGCTACCAGACGATAGTCGCCGGCCCATCGATCAAGAAAAGAACTCGTCTTACGCATTAATAAACAACACATTATACGAAGGTCTTTTGATCAAATGTGGCTAAGGTGCCTAAGCGGGTCCGAGGCCCGCGAAATTGTTAAAGAGGTGCATTCAGACTCCGTGGCGCTCACCGACCGGGTCCAAAGATGAAAATGAAAATTAAAAGACTAGGGTACTACCGGCCCTCGATGATGACCGACCGCATGAAAATCGCCAAGAGCCGTCACCAATGCCAAGTGCACGGAGTGGTTCTACATCAACCTCCAAATGTGCTACACCCGACAATCGCGTCGCGGCCATTCGAATGTCGGAGCACGTATATAGTGGGTCCGATGAACCACCATCTTCAAAAGGACATCGTTTCATTCTTGCAGTACAGCATTACTTTTCCAAGCGTGCATGCGGCCCACTTAGAGAAGTGAAAGCACACCACGTGCTGCAGCTTTTCAAGAACCAAGTTGTCTACCGTTTCTGAGTGCCGCGCAGATCATCTCGTATAATGGGTCGCATTCGAAGCACACAAATCAACAATTTTGTCGTGAGACACGGAATCGACCGGCGATACTCAACAATTTACTACCCAAGAGCAAACGGCCTCGCCGAGGCTTTTAATAAAACTCTCGTTCAAATCTTAAAGAAAACCCCGGACGATAATAAGAGAAATTGGCACGAGAAATTGTTAGAAGCCTTATGGGCCTACCGGACAACCTTCGTAACTCCTACTCAAGCTACACCTTACGCTCCGGTGTATGGGTCCGAGGCAAAGGTTACCTTTAGAGGTTCAGCCTTCCTTCACTCGAACTGCAGTTGCAAACAAGATCACGACGAAGAAAACGCCGTATTACGACTCGAAGAATTAGAAAGCTTCGGAAGGGAAAAGACTTGCAACGCAACATGAACTTAGAACTATACCAAGCTAAGATGGTTCAAGCCCATGACAAACTCGGTCCGCCCAAGAACCTTCAAAGTTGGTGACTTAGTTCTCGTTCTTAAGAGACCTATTCTCGCACACCGCAAGATAGGAGGAAAATTTGAACCCACTCGGGAAGGACCGTTTCGTGGTCGAAGCAAGATACTCGTGGAGGTTCCTACCAGCCTAGTGAATCGCCAGGGAGAACGACATATGCTTCCAATCAACGGACGATACTCGAAAAATATTACGCTACTCGATGTTTCGAAGGAATGAATTCTTCATCCCTAAGAAACACTGGTGAAGTAATTACTTATGATCGGGTCCGAACTCAAAAATAAAATGTGCTAAAATAAATAAAATCATGATAATAAAGTTTTCCTCGTTTTCTTCTCCAAATCAAGATCTCTTTCCGGATCTTATCCTACTTCATTCCTGTTAAATTCGAAAATATAAAAAAAAAAATCTGAAAAATGACAAACACCAAGTTCACATGAACATTAAATAAACAACAAAATAAAATTTGAACCATTAAAAGATAAACGAAATCAACACAAATCTCAAATTCAATCTTTCCAAATTCCGAATCAAATTTCAATCTTTTCAAACTTCAAAATCAAATTCTATCCTTCCAAACTTCCAAATCAAATCTCAATCAAATTCCATCCTTACAAATTTCAAATCAAATTCTCAATCAAAATCTAAATCCAATCTCGATCAAGTTTCAAACTCGATCTTTCAAATTTCAAATCAAATCTTAAATCAAATTTCAATCGAGTTCAAACTCATCCTTCCAAATCTCAAATTCAATCTTTCCGCATTTCAAGTCTCAAAATCAAATTCAAATTCAAACCTTTGGGTCGAGGATTTTACATCCAAGACCGCACTCGCTTTAGGATTCTCTTCCTATCGCGACCGAAATACATCAAAATTCAAATCTTTTGGTCGAGGATTTTACATCCAAGACTCGCACCGCTTTAGGATTCTCTTCCTATCGCACCGAAATACATCAAAATTCAAAACTTTTGAGTCGAGGATTTTACATCCAAGACCGCATCGCTTTAGGATTCTCTTCCTATCAGACCGAAATACATCAAAATTCAAAACTTTTGGGTCGAGGATTTTACATCCAAGACCGCACTCGCTTTAGGATTCTCTTCCTATCGCACCGAAATACATCAAAATTCAAAACTTTTGGGTCGAGGATTTTACATCCAAGACCGCATCGCTTTAGGATTCTCTTCCTATCGCACCGAAATACATCGAAATTCAAAACTTTTGGGTCGAGGATTTTACATCCAAGACCGCACCGCTTTAGGATTCTCTTCCTATCGCACCGAAATACATCAAAATTCAAACTTTTGGGTCGAGGATTTTACATCCAAGATCGCACCGCTATAGGATTCTCTTCCTATCGCACCGAAATACATCAAAATTCAAACTTTTCGAGTCGAGGATTTTACATCCAAGACCGCACCGCTTTAGGATTCTCTTCCTATCAGCACCGAAATACATCAAAATTCAAAACTTTTGGGTCGAGGATTTTACATCCAAGACTCGCATCGCTTTAGGATTCTCTTCCTATCGCACCGAAATACATCAAAATTCAAATCCTTTGGGGTCGAGGATTTTACATCCAAGACCGCATCGCTTTAGGATCATTTCCCTATCGCAATGAAGTACATCACATCAAAAAATCAAACTCTCGAGGTCGAGGATTTTACATCCAAGACCGCACCGCTTTAGGATTCTCTTCCTATCGCACCGAAATACATCAAAATTCAAACTTTTGAGGCGAGGATTTTACATCCAAGACCGCACCGCTTTAGGATTCTCTTCCTATCGCACCGAAATACATCAAAATTCAAGCTTTTCGAGTCGAGGATTTTACATCCAAGATCGCACCGCTTTAGGATTCTCTTCCTATTACACCGAAATACATCAAAATTTAACCTTTGGGTCAAGGATTTTACATCCGAGACCGCATTGCTTTAGATCTTTTCCCTATCGCAATGAAATACATCACATCAAAATCAAACTCTCGAGGTTAAGGATTTTACATCCAACACCACTTTGCTCCGAGATATCTTCTCGTTGCAACGATTCAATCTAATCAATTCAATTTTCTTTCGAGGTCGGAGATGTTACATCTAAAACCTCAAAATTCCAATTTTCATTTCAAATCAAATCCCTCAAATTAATTTTCGACAAAACTTCAATCTAAATCGAAACTCCAAACTAAAATTTAAACTCACACATCAAAACATAAATTGAAACAAAATAAAATCTAAATCAAAATTCCCTCGCATCATGTGATTCTGGGATTTACCTCCTTTCCTTTCCCCAACGAGAGTTCAAGAAATCTCCTGTTCCGCAGATATACTCGACACTCCCAGACAGAAACTCTTCTACTTCGTCCTAAGTTCGTCACTCGGACATCCGTGTTGGTTTTGTTGATCGCTTCGGTCAACACCAATACGCGCGTGTGCTCCGTCACTCACCACACCTATCGGGGTCCATTTGTCGACCTCATTTTCGATGAGGTCTTCCCTTCTTCTGTTTAGTGCTTAGGATCTAGCCTTAGCTTTTCCTTTCGACTATCTTAGAGGACTAGAATCGGGACCCGCCTTTTAGAAATTCAAACCACTTCTAAACTCCCGCAAACTCCACAAACTCGACTATAGACCCCTAATCACCTAGAGGGTCGAAATCAAATGTGGAAGTTTAAAGGATGAGTTCCTATGTGACTCTTCGGCCTTAGATCGCCCCAGCGGCCCGGTCTCGGTGAAGGGGTCGACATACATTACACTTACACACTACATTTCCACACACTTCCTAAAACCACACCCATACCCAACTTGACCTCCCCGACTCATGTAGGTGAGTCACATGGATGGTCCTTAACCCCTAAGCCCTCGCTAAGAGGTTGTGAACAACATAAATGAATGCCTCAAATGAGTCCTTTCATGGCTCATATGGGCTTGAAATGGCTTCATGGCTCAACCAAAATGATTTCACCCCACCCAAATTCACCCAATCTTCAATTTCCCAAATTTTCAATTTTTGACCCCCGGACCCTACACCTACTAAACCTACCCAAAACCTCGAATTACCCAAATTTTCGCAAAATCTCCAAATTACCTAAAATTTTCCAAAATCAATCCCAAACACCTCCACATCACTCAAATTGATCATCCATACCCAAAAATACCAAAAATTCCAAGAAAACCCCCCAATACCCTCCAAATACCCAAAATACCCTTCTTGGCCTAAAAATCCAAAAATTCAGAAAATTCCCAGAAAATTCCAGAAAATCCCAAATATTCCCAATTTCATTTTGTCCAACTACACCATGGGCCAATTTTGTCAATTTACCCTACTTTTGTCAAAACCCCCAAATCGACCCATTTTAACCCAAAGTGGACCCAATGTCAAACCAAACATACCCAATTGACCCCAATTTTGGTCCAATTCAATTCTAAACTTCAATTCAACATTCCCAATACCAATTTAGACCAAATCCAAGTCCAATTTGATTGACATTTGGATCCAATTTCACTTTGGGCCTTAAAGCCCAAATTTGGACCCATGACCCAAACTTAGCCCAAACTAACCCAATTCAACTCCAATTAACCCCAAATCTTTTCTAAACCTTCCTTAACATCCTCATAAACAAAACACTAACATGATTTGCCCAAGATTTTGACCCAAACCCCACTCAAATTCAACCCAAAATCAAAAAGCCCAAATTCGACCTAAACCCAAATCTAACCCAAATAGGCCCAAACCCCAAAATTAAAACCCAACCAAAGCCAAAACCTTTTTGAAACACTCCCATAAACATTTCTTAATATTTATTTTACATCAATTTCAACCCTAGCCCAACATTGGCCCAAGTTAGCCCAATTTGACCTACATCGGCCCATTCACCAAAAGAATTCAAATCCAACCCAATTCAAGTCCAAACTAGCCCAAATTTGCTTCAAGTCACTCATGACACATCCATGAGCTAAACCCAATAATTATTTGGCCCAACCTCTTTACAAAATTTCATCCCAAAATCCATTTTAAAATTCAAGAGCCCACTTTCCTAATCCATCTTAAAAGCCCATCTAAAACCCTTTCAAAAAGCCCAAAATTCTTCCAAGGCCCATATGACATTTCCCCTCATCATACTTTCAATTAAAATCATCCCTAAGTCCTAAATTCATCATCAAATAATTCCAAATCAAGCCTCATGCCAAATCACCCCTAAATACCAAAATTTTCCTTAAATCCATTTCCATGAAATCGACTTTACTTTTCCCAAGCCAAATGGAGCCATGGAGCCATGCATAAGCCATATGCAAGCCATGAGAGCCTCTTTACATGTCACCATGCCATTTTGGGCAAAAGGAGGAGGCTCTTTCCTTAACTCCTAAAGGTGGTTAACCACTTACATGATTCCACTAAACCATGCTTAAGCCTAATCGTACTTGGATCGCGACTCGACCCCACTAATCAAGCCGATCCAAATCACTTTCTCCTCAGCCTAAACCAGGCCTTGGTGGTGCACCTAGCCCAAATGGGTGGGTTGACCCATTTAGGTCCAAATCTAGCCATGCCCCATTCCACTTTGGATCAAAGCCTTTACACATGTCCATGGCCAATCGACATGCACAAACCTCCAGCCCCCGACCCACCCGACCTCGAGGGTGACCCATGCCCGGCCGGCCGGCCACCAGTGCCGCCGGAAAACACCATGGCCGAGAGCTCACATGTGAGCCAACATCGAAATTCTCACTCGCCGAGCCGCCCCATCCCTAGTGGTCACCATGGCCGATCTTCTCCTCACCGCAGCAGACTCGATCCCAAGCCCTAACTCTCCCCGGAGGCCCCCCACCAACTCTATTTAAACTCCACCCTCTCGGCCACGAGGGGAGCCAAGCACAAACCTTGCCGAAACTCGCCAAAATTGTTCCAAACCCTTCACCATCCTTAGAGCAGCTTGATTCCAAGTGTCAATTTGCCCTAATCCCCACCAACGAGCCCAATTTCTCAACCGAAATTCCACCCAAAACCAGGACACTTTGCCACAGTGAGCCAATCCTCAAATCGACCGGTCCTACACCTTCACCGGACCAAGAGGAGAAGTTTCCCACCGAAAGCCCCATCTCCGAGCCACCCAGCTTGCTCCAGCCTCCAAGCTTTGTGATCTACCGTGGTCACTTTCATATCCGTACAATTCACTGCACCAGAGACTTCATCCGGAGCTTGCCGGGACCCAATCGAAGGTGCAACAACTCTCGATCGAAGCCACACTTCTCCGAGCTAAGGTATGAGTTAACTATTCATCCCGAGCTTCGGAGATTCTCCATTTCAAATGCCTTAGTTTCAATGCATGTTAGCCGTATAGATGTGTTCGTCTCTTCAAGACGAATCCATAGAGCATAAGAACATGAAAATCCATCGAGAATCGAGTGAGATCTAGTGGATTTAGTGTGGACGGCTCTCGGGTGAGAACACTCGGGGACGATGAACGGATGCCGTCCATTCGATACACGCGCGCACGGACGGCCGTGATTGCGTCTGGACTGCAGAGACGGTACGAGAACCGCGGGGCCCGGGCCGCCGACTCAGGTGGCGGCGTCGAACGGGAGCGCGACGCGCGTGCGTTCGGAGCCGCCGAGGTTGACGCGGCGCCGCGTGGATAAATAGAAAATTAGGGTATTTTTCTATTTATTTAATTCCCTAAACTTCAAAAATTCATATCTCTCGTGTAGAAAAATCACAAAAATAAAATAAAAATACCCTCTTGCTCAGTGAACAGAGGAGAATAATGTGGAAAAGAAATCATTTAATTTAATTAAGTATTTTATTTTTTATGATTTATTTACTCTCTGCATACATTTAATTCTCCATGCATGTATACAATTCACCATGGCATGAGACCATAGGGCTTTGAAGCCTCCGAACTCGGGAACATTCCCCGAATTTTCCAAGGTCGAGGCCATCTCCGTGAAAAGTTATTTATTTTTCAAATGCATGTTGTCGTTTTGAGTATTTTAATTCCAAAAATTAGCATGTTGTGAAATAAATTCTAGAAATATTTGGTGATGTTCCTTATGACCAGAGGACTCTAGGAAAAATAGGACTTCGAGTTAATTCACTCGCATTAACCCTAATCGGCTTAAACACCCAAAATAGGTCTTTAATTAATTAGAGTTAACCAGGTATCAAATTGACTTGAAATCAATTCTCCACTGACCTTTAGGATCAGAGGAATCCACCATAAAAATTTGAAGTCAATTGACTTGGTTAGCCCCACTAATTGGGCCGATTAAGCCACTTAGCCATTTTAAACTTTAAAAATTCATAACTTTTAAAATACTTTTTAAAAATTCACCAAATTGGTTTTGGAGCCTCTCTGATATCAGGGGAACCTAAAAAAATTAAAATTTTAATTTTCTAAAAAAGTTGATTTTTAATAATATTTTAATATTTTTAATAATTAAAAAATAATAAAAATCACAAAAATAATAAAATTCACCAAAATGTCACATTTTGAATTTTAATCACTTAGGAACAAATCCCACATTTTTCCTAAGTCTATTTAGTGAGATATTAAATTTTAAAGCCCTAGGGTAATTTTAAAATTAAAAAAATGTATTTTCTAGCATTTTCACTAAAATAATGATTATAAATCATAGAAAAATCAAAAAATTGCAAAATTTGATTCTCTGGTTTCCTTGATATCAGAGAGATTTTTGAAAAATATAAAATCCATTTTTCAACATTTATCTTATTTTTAGATTAATTAACACTCCAAAACTCAAAATAATTATAATAAAAATAATATAATTCAAAAAAATCACCAAAATTGGTCCAAATGCTTCTCTGGTCATTAGGAATGTCCCCTAATTTTCTTAAGGACAGAAACTTTTCCCTTGGTCATGTTATCAAATTTTCCTTGAAAATCTCTATTTTCCACCAAAAATAATTATATAAATAAATTAAATACAGAAAAATCACATTTTCTCCTCTCATGTCTTTATTGACATATGAGTAAAGTCACATAAAAATTTCAAGTTCATTTGAGTTCAATTTAGTGAGTTATGAAATTATTAAGCTTAAAGGGTAAAATGGTAATTAAAATCTTTAATCCTTAATTAAAACTTTAGGTTTAATAAAAAATCAACAAGTAAAATATTTGATCCTAATCTGATTTGGATGATTGAAATTTAAATAATTAAAGGGTAGAAACCCATTAAACAATTTCAAAATGATTAAACTTTAATTAAATAATGGATTAAATTTGAAGAATAATAAAATCGAATCATTAAAATAAGGGATATTTATTAGGAAGAGATTTATTCTTTAATTTAAAAATCCCTAAATTAATTATATCAACTAATATTCAATTTTTTAATTAAAATGATAACTCAAATTTAAAATATTAAAAGACTTAATTTCAATTAAAATTAAAAATAAAGTAAATTAAAGATAAATTAAATTAAGATTAAATTTAAAAATTAAATTAAATTAAATTAAATAATTAAATTAAATTAAATTAAAAAATTAAATTAAATTAAATTAAATAATTAAATTAAATTAAATTAAAAATTAAAATTAAATTAAATTAAATAATTAAATTAAATTAAATTAAACAATTAAATTAAATTAAATTAAAATTAAATTAAATTAAATTAAACAATTAAATTAAATTAAATTAAATAATTAAAATTAAATTAAATTAAATTAAATAATTAAATTAAAGTTAAATCAAATCAAATTAATTAAACATCAAATCAAATTAAATTAAATTAAACTAAATATAAAGCAACTCGAACACTATTCCAAATTTAAACCCTTTAACTTAAATCAAATCATTTCAATACTAATTTACCCTCGAAAGCTTTCGATTATTGTAACTCCTAAATGAAACATTAAATGGAGTGTTACTTTACTCATAGTGATATTCAAATGTCCTAGTTCATCGAGCAAGTTAACAAGACTTGAAAACCTCTGACGATCTATTCATTTATATAATTAAATTCATTTCGACTTAAAATAATCCTAGAAATATCGAAAAGATGTTTAAGATCCTTCTTAAGCACTTCCTCAATATGATAGGATATTTACTAAGAACAATCGAATTCGATTATTCTTCGATGAAGAAAATCGTCCTTAAACCAAAACCCAAAGAACCTAGACGTCATAGGAGACGACTAACTATAGGATTAGGAATTTGTAGTAAAACCATAACCTTTCCCCTAGCTTTACCTAGGAACTTGCTTAAATATTCTAATTGTGTTTTAAGTGCAACTTGGGATGACGGGAAGACCCTCCAGTGCACGCTTTTATTTTATCGCAATTTACTTTCTTGCAATTTACTTTCTTGCAATTTACTTTATCGCAAATGCATTTTACTTTTCTTGCATGATAAAACAACCGTTGCATGAAAACCCACACCTTTAGGATAGTCCCTAAAACTAAAACCAAAACTAAGTTAAAAGTCATTGCAAGATAAAATTCACCGCCACAACATTTCAAAAGATAAAACAACTCAAAATTTAATCACAAACGTAACACAAAACTACAATTGCAACTAAATTAAAACGTCCCGTTGGATGATCGGAATACCTCTGATGATGTAACCTACGTGTTGCTAACCGGATTTCCCACTGGTCTAAATGAAAGTGTGGAACTCATTCAGCTGAGTTTAGCAAATTCATCCGGACTAAGTGAATCCGATAAAAATAACGATGCCGAAGGATGGAACCGTGGGATCTTAACCGGTGTCGTTATAATCAACTTTAAGATTTGTTTTAATTAAAACACAAAAAACACTTGGAAATTAAGATTTTCTCTAAACCAAAACACTTCTCTCATCCCCCGATTTATGATTTCTAAAACTAAACCTCTCGCAACAACAAGGAGCTTGGAGCATGGTGGGCAAGCACGGCCATCGTCATCAAGCAAAACCTAAGTCTACTTCAAAGAAACTTTCCTAGAATTAAAACAACAAAGCCATAGGATTTCGAGGTAGCTCGCTCTAGTGCAACATAAATCCTCAACTCTTCGTTATGCATTTCAGCATTGCAAATTAAGCCCTAACCGGTCTTAGGATTCCGAGGTAGTCGTCCGATACGACATAAACCCTCACATTTTCTGTAGCTATTTGTTTGATTTTATCATACAAATATAAGCCCTAATTAATTAAAATCAGCAAGATCGAAATACTAAATAAACATTAGACTTTCCTAAATTCAAGCCAAACGATAGGATAGTCGGGAAATTATCGAAGTTCACTTCGAATCAGTGATTTCTCCTACCTTTCTTCCTTTGGATTCACAAAACAAAAATGTCCCAAAATTTGATCCATTCCCTATTGAAATTCCAAAATTCAATCTTCGAAAACCTTAAACTTTCAAATTCTTGAGAGCATAATCATCGATTATTATCGAGAGTTTTCTTAGGTGATCCCCGTCACTTAAGATGTAATTAACTATAGGGGCTTGCCCTTATAGGGAATTTTAAAGAACCTGTGTAATATAAACCCCGTTTAATGTTTTCATATTAAGCAGTGGAAACTTGTCGGCTTATAAAATTGGTTCACGTACCAAACGGATGTCACTAATCTTCTAGTTTATTTAATCAAGCCCCACCATCAAGCAGTGTGTCTATCCTTAGTGGATAGGTACACAGCATGTGGTGCGGTGCTCGTTTATATAAACTATTCGGGATGTGAGATCGGTTTGATTTCATATCTTAAAATCTTCAAATTTAAAAATTATTTTTAAAATCAAATACTACTTTTCAAATTATTTATTTAAATTAAATTAAAATTCGCCGACAGATTTCTGTTAGGCGACCCCTCTTCAAAATAAAACACGACCTAAAAAAATAAAAAATAATAAAAAATAAAAAAAAAATAAGCCGCACAACTGGGAAACGCCATTAGAGTTAAATGAACTTTGAACAAAGAACAGAACAGAAAATGGAAATAAATAAGAACCGTTCTTTGAAATCCAAATATTCAAATGAACTTAAAATCCACATGAACACCAAATAAAATTCACGTGAACAACAAATAAACAACAAAAATAAAATTGGATCATTAAAGGACAAACAAAATGAAAAATGAATCTCAAATGGAATTACAATCACAATCTATCTCTTTCAATTCCTTCAATTCTTCCTCAGATCAAAATCTACTTCAAACTACATTGAAACCCTCTTTCGGGATGATTCTTCCTCACGGAAAACTCACACTTCAAATTTCAAAAATCCCACACCCTTTTCGTCACATCGAAATCTTTTTGTTTTTTTGTGATCTCCTTCCCCTCTTGTACGGAGATTGACTAGGTTCATCGACACTGAGCCACGAACTTGGTTCAGCTTTTGTTCGATGGCATGAGACCGGGTCCTTCTTCATACATTACAACTTCCGAGTCCGGTACCTAAATTCCAGTTCTCACTTCGAGGCTCGGTACCTAAATCCCGACTCTCCTTTCGAGATCGATACCTAAATTTCGATTCTCTTCGAATTGATACCTAAATTCCAATTCTAAACTTTCGAGATCGGTACCTAAATTCCAGCTTCTCACTCCGAGATCGGTACCTAAATTCGACTCTCCTTTCGAGATCGATACCTAAATTTCGATTCTCTTCCGAATCGATACCTAAATTTCAATTCTAAACTTCCGAGACTGGTACCTAAATTCCAGTTCTCACTTCAAGGTCGGTACCTAAATTCCGACTCTCCTTTCGAGATCGATTCCTAAATTTTGATTCTCTTCCGAATTGATACCTAAATTTCAATTCTAAACTTCCTAGACTGGTACCTAAATTCCAGTTCTCACTCCGAGATCGGTACCTAAATTCAAACTCTCCTTTCGATATCGATACCTAAATTTTGAT